>JAJOOR010010354.1:0-51819 GCA_036250505.1 Solanum acaule | reverse complement strand
CGGCCCCCCCCCCCCCCCCCCCCCAGTTCATTCTTTCAAAATCCATCACTCTTGAAGCCACCAAATTCACATTAGGATTCATAGGAGCTACAACATCTCTATTGGCCTGAGCCACCAAAGCTTGGGCCAACATTTGAAAATCCGACCTAACTTCCGCATTTGTCATATTCTCGCTAAAGGATCAACCGATGCTTGAGGAGGAGCTCCTTGATTCACATTGTCACCCTCTATTCTTCTAGCATTATCCCTTCTAGTATTCATATCCTGATGAACATAGGGCAAGGATTAGGAGAGAGATCTTATAGAGTTAAACTTTAGCGCATAACTTAAGAGTAATGAAAGAAGTGGAATTTCCTAAGCATCTTGTAGCTTCTCATTCATAAATATGGCGTGCTTCACACTTATGAACAAGACTCTACTAGACGTGGCTTGTGAGAAATCATCCTAAAATCATTTTAAACCTTGTGCTCTGATTACCAAGTTTGTCACTACCCAGGGGTACCCCCTAGATGTAACATGGCCTGTAGAACCCCGAAGGACTTCATACAAGCCACTTAAATCTCATAACATAGGCAATAGAACAACAAGATTAAAAACACATTTCAAGTCTAAAATTTTCATAAAAGAAAAAGCGGAAGTCTAGACTCTAAGTCTCAACATACCCATCCATTACAATGTTTGAATGAAATAAGGCCTAGCCCATACAATAAGTCCAAAAAGGGAAATACAAGAAACGAAACTACATCATGAGAAAAAGTTGTCCTCGAACCATGAGGACTCACCAACAAGCTCGGGATATAGACAAGTCCGAGCTTTAGCCACTAGAATGATCACCTTGAGAACCGGACCCTACACTTGGGAAATATATAGGAAAAGTAGGCATTAGTACAAAAATGCACTAAGTATGATAGCCATGCATGCAAACATTGTAAATATGCAGAAAGGGACATTTTATTTGAAAGTATGCAATTTAACAAGTTTAAAGATCATCATAAGGATAGTGGAAAAGCATAAGTCATAAACATAATCACCATAATCATAATCATCCTTAAAAGCCTTTGAAAACTCATATAAAAGATCCTTCAGTAACCATGTTTCTCAAGTAGTAATCTTTCCTTTCTTCCCCTTTCATCATGCTGGCCTAAGACGCATCTCATGGAGTTTTTCGTGACCCAGAGGTATAGCAAAAGGGTTCTTCCCTTAATAAAAATAGTACCAAGACTGGAGAATAAAAAAGATAGGTCTTAATCTTCTCGAAAGCACTCTTCATAGTATAATTCATATTCTTGTTCATATTGTTGTAAGAATAAACCTTAACCGACATAAGACTATGTGAGCTATACATGATCCCCCAGTGGTACCCGCACCGAAAAGGGTTGTCCTACTTGCCTAAGATAGAACCATACTCTTAGCATAGGTGGATCCACTAGCTAAATAACCTAAGGGGGCACATAGTTTATGGGATAAGGAGATTGCTACTAGAAAGTCGGACTCAACTATCGTAAAAGGTTATCATCTCATGAGACATACTTTGGGAACCCAGACTCAACTAGCGTAAAAGGAACCCATTTGGAAGCGAGACTCAACTAGCGTAAACGCTTCCATTTCATATACAATATCCACTCGGTCCTAAGCATTAATTCCCACGGAGTACATATTAAGTCTTGAATTAAGTTCATATTCATAGAAGAATGTCTTGACACTTAATCCAACATAATTCATAGGATAGCTCTTAGATCATGCGTGAGAATAGCCTTTCACCGTCCATGTCTACATATAGATTCAATAGGTGAGAAAGCCTTTCAACCTTAGAATATTCATATTGTGAGAAAACCTTTCACACCATATCATACTCATGCATAGGTTTGTATATCAGAACATATCTTTTAACAACACAACAACTATATCATAATCATAGACACTTCACTCTCAAAGTGTTCTTAAAGCATATACATAAACTTCATAAAACATATATAGTATCATATTTTTCCCTTTCAAGGGTTAAAGCCTATATCCAATCAACACATCTAGAATTACTACATTAGACATGTATATCATCATAATTCAAGTAACCAAATCAGTACATGCATAATATCATAACATCCTTCTTTCATTAACAAACCTATATCACAAGATCATAATTGGGAAATATGGGGATTTCATGGGTTCTTGGGGATACAACATAAAAACCATAAGAAATCACCAATTCATACATAACATAACATAATTCAATCATTAGAATAGATTTAGAAAAGAACCCATGACTCTGGAATCAAACCCTAACTTTTGGGGATTAATACTTTTTAAAATTGATATTTTGAAGGGACTCAATGGATGAATTCTATCCATGGATGAAGAGATTCCATACCGTAACAATGAAGCCCAATGAAATTGATATGAAGAACCTTGCTTCTTGAACCCTAGCTCCAACTTCCTCCTTCTTCTTCTTCTTTGACTTTTCTAGAGAGAGAATTTTAGGAGAGGATGAACTTTTGGGAATTGATTTGGGATTTAGGAAATAATGAAGTTAATGAGTGTAAATTTAGGTTAAAATAAATTATATAGGTGTACAAAACTTAGGAAAAATGACCTCACTTAATACCCCTTTAAAAAGGAATTACCCAAAATAACCTCCACTTTAAGTGGAGTGCCCAGGTGCCACGAGGGGCTCCACGAGCCATGGTCATGATCACGAACCATGGTCTCCTTCGTGGACTTGAGGCTGTGGTTAGGCAACAAGTGCCTTTAGCCCACAACCCAAGGAAACTTCACGAGGGGCTCCATGAGTCGTGGTGCTTTCCACGAGTCGTGGTCCCTCTTGTGGGCCTTGAAGCAGTGGCTTGCCACTTCCTTTCCACCCTCACACACCCAACTCTCCTCCATGAGTCGTGGTCTTCACCACAAGCCATGAAGTGGCTCATGAAGAGGAGCTTGTTTTGGGCAATTTTGGGGAGGCTACTGCCTAGCCCACCACGAGCCCCACCAAAGTCCGTGGTCTGGACCACGAGCCGTGGTGGTGGGCGTGGTAGGTGGGGCAGTGCCTATTCCAAGGTAGACTGCCGTAGCCCACTCCCTTGGCCCTTTCCCTTTTTCCTTGACGTTAACCCTCACGTTTAGCTTTAGTTTAGCCTACTAATTTCCGGGGTGTTACAATCCCAAGAGGTGATGGAGTCCCTCGGTAACTCAGCCAACCACTTAGTAGCTTCACCTATCAAGGAGAATGGAAACAACTTGAGACGGACTGGTTATTGTGATACATTCTTGAATGAGAATGGACCACAAACATCCACGAAGCTTCGAATATGCTCATGGGGATCCTCATAAGCTAGCCCCCGAAATAATCCTTTCAATTGTAGGAGCTGAAGCATTGTGCAAGTGATGTGAGAAATAGGATTCCCTTTAGCCGGAGGTAGACGTACTGCACCGACACAACCAAATTGGATTGGGTCATTCACATCATTAAGATTTCAAATATCGTCTTGATGGCCTACTTGGCTACCATTAATCCCGTATACGCTCATCTCTTCCTCTGTTCAACACAAACAACACAAAACAAAAACTAAAGTAAGTCGATTCAGCTACAACCAAAAAGATCACAATTCAACTTCAATAAAAGAATTTTAAACAACACCACTCCCTAGCATCGACGCTATTTTGATTGAACATCTCAAGCACAGCTCATCCAATTCTAGGTGCAAATGATCGTTAGTCAGTATAAGACAAAACGAAGAGTTGGGGTTGAACCCACAGGGAGTGGTACGTGTTCAAACTCAACTATGAGGTACAAATGTGATCTAATTAGTTATAGGAATAGAAATTATCAAAAAAGACAAGTAAACTAGTCTAGGGGGTTGACACAAATGTGAGATGAGGGGGTTTTGGAGTGTTAACTATCGGCTACATCACAAGCAAAATAGGGGAAACAATAATAGACAAAGGAATTTTCGGGATGTGATCGATTATAGGCAAATTTTACAAAATGGGCAATTCAAAATACTAATAAATAGCTAAATATCAGTGGGTAGGCTAGGCTATAAATGAAATAGTTTTTTCTGGAAAACATCTATATCGATACAAGCGATTTCTTTCAAACATCAACAAGCTTAGCAAATAAGAACAACCCACAACCTTAATACATCCTCTATCTCTCTCTCTCAAGCAAGATGGATAGGATTGGGTTTAGGATTCACTCTTTCGAGCTGAACCCACATCAACCCAATACCTACAAACCATTAATCAAAAGCTTTGGTTCCAAAACCTCTCTCTCTCAAGCAAGCTAAGAACTCAAAAACAAGAATTGCATTTGCAACTACAATCCATAGATTAAAACACAACTAATGAGTAAACCCAGTTCAATATAGCATTTAAATAAGTAATTAACAATACCCAAAAGCTGATTTAACCCATAATCACATGATCACACTCCAAGAATTAGGGTTTTATCTGAACATTATAAAAAGATAAAAACAATTACCAACTCAATTAGCCATCAGCTAGGTAGTAGTCTCCAAGCCTTTACAATGTTTTCCAAAGGTTAAATTCAAAGATCCACATGCAAATCTTCAAGATTGAGCCTCCAAAAAGCTTCAAATTCTACAATGGAACTCTAAATATCAAAAGAAAATTCTACTCGATGATCGCATGATAATGAATTTTCAGTTCAAAACTCAACTTACAGTTGCTCAAAATTTGGCTTAAAAAGCCATTAGGTGAGATAAGTCGGACTTGCCGAGTGGTTCGGTGATCCGCCCTTTGCTCTTTTCCATCACCAATTTGCATTGGTTCTCAGCATCCCCAAGTCCTGTAATTTTTGGGCGATAAATTGCATTATCGCGGAACTGATCGACGATTCGCCGACTGCCCATTTCTGTCGCCGACTTGGTTTCTTTCCCAAGGCCGGCACAGTGGAACTATAGGCGAGCTGAAGAGCCACTCGGCGAACCACTGAGTGGTCTTGGGGATCACCAGGCTAGCCTTTCTCCACTTCTTCAGCTTGTTTTGCTCTTTTTTGCCTGTTAGTGTCCTTACCTTACTCCTTAGCTCACATACCTGAAATCATGGTTTAACATCATTTTACAACACAAATTAGGCATTTGAGGACACTAAAACTATCAAACCAAAGCCCTAAATGAATCCAAATCTTGGACTTATCACCTGCTAAGAGAAATGCTGATCCATAAGATCAAGGGGTACCCAATTTACCAGAAGTGCAAACCCAAGGAGAGTTCACTAATGTTGAGTTCCGTGAAGCTATCCGGATGTTGAGCCAAGTTGTGGCCAGCCAATTTGGGCAACAGAGAGAGATTCGATAGGATGTGGCTGATACGTCAAGGATCTGTGAGTTCAACTTCACCGGTTAAAGTTTTACTAAGGATCCAGAAAACTTTGTGGAAGAGTTGTATAAAGTTTTTGAGGTTATGCATGTTGTTGATGATGAGCGAATGGAGTTAGTTGCATGCGAACTGAAGGGTGTTGCTAGAGAATGGTTCGATCAATGGAAGAAGAGTAGAGCGGAGGGTGCACCAATTGTGAGTTGGGTTGTGTTCGAAAAGGCCTTCATGAGGGGTTTCTTTCCATGTGAACTGTGACTGGCAAAGGTAAGGGAATTTCTCACTCTTAAGCAAGAATCGATGAGTGTGTATGAGTACAACCTCATGTTCACCCAACTTTACCGTTATGCTCCGGAGATGGTTACTGATATGAAAAGCAGGATGAGCTTATTTGTTTCTGGGTTGTATCGTATGTTAAGCAAAGAGGGTAAGGCTGCAATGTTGATAGAGGACATAGACATAGTAAGACTGATGATTCATGTGCAGCAGGTTGAGAAATATAAGCTGAGAGATATATAAGATTTCTGAAACAAGAAAGCTAAGACAATAGAAAATGAGTTTGGGCACCAGAAGAGTAATGCAAACCGGTCTTCTTTTCAACACAAGCCAAATGGACCTGCTCCATCATCTGCTAGTGCACTGCACGAAGGAACATAGGTGAGTTCAAGAATCAGAGTTTGTAGAATTTCAGAGCTAGACCTGCACAGTCTCATAGTAGTGTGGCATAGGGAGGTAATGAGACTCTTGGATGTGCTAAGTGTGGTAGGACCCACTTAAGAGTGTGTCGTGATGGTTCCACTAGGTGCTTCAAGTGTGGTCAAAATGGTCACTTTATGAAATAGTGCCCTAAGAACATACAGGGTGGTGGTAATGTGGGCAATAAAGCCCAATCTTCTTCAGTGGCTCCGCCAAACAGATCTGCACCTAGAGGAGCTACTTAAGGACAAGCGGAGGAGCAAATTGTCTGTATGCTATCACCAGTTGCCAAGAGGAAGAGAATTCTCCAGATGTTGTACTGGTATGATCAAAGTCTTTAATTTTGATATATCTGCTTTGTTAGATCCAGGAGCAAGTCTATATTTAGTGACTCCTTATATTTCTATGAATTTTGATATTCTTCTTGAGCAACTTCTTGAGCCCTTCCGTGTTTCTACACCTATTGGTGAGTCTATTCTAGCTGTGAGAGAGTTTATCGTGATTGTGTCATTTTTGTCAATCACAAAGACACCATGGACTGTTTAGTCGAGTTAGATATGGTAGATTTTGGTGTTATTCTAGGTATTGACTAGTTTCATGCCTGTTACGTGTTAGTTGATTGTAGAACTCGGGTAGTTAAGTTCCAGTTTCCTAATGAGCCAGTTGTTGATTGGAGGAGTAGTTAAGCAGTGCCTAAGGATAATTTTATTTCGCACCTTAAGGCAAGAATGTTAGTTTCCAAGGGGTGCATCGATCACTTAGTCCGAGGTAATGACTCTAGTGTTGAGACACCACCTATTCAGTCAGTTCCAGTTGTGATTGAGTTTCCAGAAGTCTTTCTAGATGATCTTCCTAGAGTCCCTCCTAAGAGAGAAATAGAATTCGGTATAGAAATTCTTCCCGATACTCGCCCTCTCTCTATTCCGCCATATAGAATGGCTCCAGCTAAGTTGGAAGACTTAAATGAGCAGTTGAAAGATCTTTTGAAAAAGGTTTCATTGACCAAGTGTCTCACCTTGAGGCGCTTCCATCTTATTTGTGAGGAAGAAAGATGTTTTCTTAGAATGTGTATAGATTACCGCCAATTGAACAAGGTTACTATCAAGAATAAGCATCCTATTCCGAGAATTGATGATCTTTTCGATCAACTTCAGGGTGCCACTTTTTTTTCTAAGATAGACCTCACATCTGACTATAATCAGTTGAGAGTAAGAGAAAATGATATTCCTAAAACAACATTCAGGACCCAGTATGGTCATTATGAGTTTCTAGTCATGTCATTTGGTTTGACTAATGCTCTTCCAATGTTTATGGACCTTATGAACAAAGTGTTTAAGCCTTATCTAGATATGTTTGTTATCGTATTCATTGATGACATTCTCATCTATTTTAGGAATAAAGAGGATCATGCTAGTCACCTAAGAGTAGTTCCCCAAGCTCTAAAGGATAATGAGTTGTATGCCTAATTTTCTAAGTGTGAGTTTTGGCTTGAGTCAGTGTCATTCTTAGGCAACATTGTTTCAGGTGATGGGATTCGAGTTGACACTCAAAAGATTGAGGCAGTGTAGAACTGTCCTAGACCTATATCTTCAACTGATATTAGGAGTTTCTTGGGATTGGATGGTTATTATAGAAGGTTTGTCGAGGGGTTTTAATCTATTTCATCCCCATTGACTAAGTTGACTCAAAAGATAGTTAAATTTCAATGGTCTGAAGCTTGTGATAAGAGCGTTTAGGAATTGAAAATTAGGTTGACTAATGCCCAGTATTGACCATACTAGAGGATACTTAAGTTTTGTTGTGTATTGTGATGTGTCCAGAGTTGGACTGGGTTGTGTTTTGATGCAGAATGGAAAGGTTATAGATTATGCCTCAAGACACCTTAAGATTCACGAGAGAAATTACCCAACCCATGATCTAGAGTTGTGTGTTGTAGTATTCACTTTGAAAATATGGTGTCATTATCTTTATGGTGTTCATGTAGATGTGTTCACTAATAACAAGAGTCTCCAGTATGTATTCAGTCAGAACGAGCTTAATCTCATACAGAAGAGGTGGTTAGAGTTACTCAAAGATTATGACATGTGTATTCTCTATCACTTAGGTAAATCTAATGTTGTTGTTGATGCCTTGAGAAGGTTGTCTATGGGTAGTACGTCCCATGTTGAGGAATGAAAGAAAGAGTTAGTCAGAGATGTGCACAGACTTGCAAGATTGGGAGTCTAGTTAATGGATTCCAATGAAGGTTTAGTGGTAGTGATGAATATGGTTGAATCATCACTAGTATCGAAAGTGAAAGAGAAACAAGACCAAGATCCTATTTCGCTTGAATTGAAGGCAAATATTCATAAGCAGAATGTGATGCCTTTTGAACAAGGGGGAGATGGTGTATTGAGGTACCAAGGTAGATTGTGTGTACCAAGGGTGGATGAGCTCCAACAGAGGAACATGGAGGAAGCTCATAGCTCCAGATACTCCATCCATCTGGGTTCCACAAATATGTACCATGACTTGAGAGACGTCTATTGGTGAAATAGTATGAAAAAAAGTATTGTAGAGTTTGTTGCTAAGTCCCAGAAATGCCAACAAGTCAAGGTAGAGCACCAGAGGCCTGGTGCTATGGCTCAGAACATAGAACTTCCAGAATGGAAGTGGGAGATAATCAATATGGATTTTATTACTGGTTTACCACGGTCTCGCAGGTAGCATGATTCGATTTGGGTGATTGTAGATCGAATGACTGATACGTCCAAACTTACACCCCAAATAAGGAGTGTAAATGGTCATTATCAATTTACAGAACTCAACCAGAGTTGAGGTCGATCCCACAGAGATTTTCTTTACAGATAAAGTTTCACTGTCGCATTTAATCAATTGTCGTTACTATTTCCTAAACAATTAACAAGGAAAGTAAATTTGGGTCTGATTGAAAAGTATTCTATCAAAACTTAGTTACACAGTTCACAAAATATCTCGTTGTAAGTTGATTCAATTAATTTAAGGAAACCAGGTTTTGTGTTCACTATGACATCTATTATAATTATCTCCCGTAAATTGAGTGTTAGGTAAAT
Source organism: Solanum acaule (assembly GCA_036250505.1). Classification (NCBI taxonomy): domain Eukaryota; kingdom Viridiplantae; phylum Streptophyta; class Magnoliopsida; order Solanales; family Solanaceae; genus Solanum; species Solanum acaule. Next base: position 42,722 of record JAJOOR010010354.1, on the reverse strand, counting down.
CAATGTTTACAGAACCTTTGCGAATTAAATAAATCTAACGCTTCTCAGCCTAATCAGATAATATTCACTCTAATTCTCTCGAACGTAAAGTGTTATCGATATTGGACTTCGCTCAATTTGATATGTTGTTGAAGATCCCTTCTCTCGAAATCCAACTTTAACTCCAATTCGTAAACTTAGTTTAGCTTTTTCCCAACTAATGCTTTTCTCTCGAACATACACCAGATATAGGCCTGTCTAAAGCGTACACTCATTAGATGAAAATGATAATGAAAGTTGTAAACTACAGGTTGTAAACAAAGATTGCCTTTTACTCATTTTACGGAATCGCAGCTAGAATGTCATCATAGACCCCACACACCCAGTAGTGACATTTAGCCACTCATGTTTTTACACAAACAATCAATACTGGATAATGAAAACATGTTATGTGGTACTTAGAAAAATAACTGGTAAATCAACAACCACTTCATAATCTCAAGATCGAAATGAACAACTTCCAACTGATCACAATAATCTGAATCCCAAAATCCAAAACTAAAATTAATCCGCCGTTCTTTCTTCTGAAAATCAGATAATCGATAATAATTTCAAAAACGACCTAAAGTAATTCAAAAATAGAATGTTTAAAATGAGTCCTAATCAAGTTAGGACTGAATTGTCGGGCCTTGTCATGGCCACTACCATGACCCGTCAAGGTCTTCACGGTCCGTGAAGACCTCCGTGGTCTTGCCTTGGAGCTTCCCCAGAGTGGGTCTTCAAACTTGGTCACTGGAAAATGTACCACGAGAGCTACCACGGTCCGTAGTGAGGACCACGGCCCATGAAGTCACCCATGGTCTTCACTTGGGCTTTAACCTTCTTTCAACTCTTTCCTGCTTTTATACTTGTTCAACTTCACGGTAGGTACCACGGTCCGTGGTAAGAACAACGGCCCATATACCCCTCCGTGATCTTCACTTGGTTGTTCTTGCTCTTCATCTTCTCAAGGCCCAGTTCTCCCCCACTTTCACGAGCTCAACCACGGACCGTTATGAAGTTAACGGTTCGTTACATTGGCCGTGAACTTCACTTGCTCGACATCAGTTCTGCTTCTTTTTCTGTACAACCCAGATTCTGCCTACACAATTAACAAACCCATAAAATAATCCCAAAATACCACTTAATTCCAGTATTAGTTCATAGTTATTAAGCATCAAATGTGCAACGATTTCGCGGCACATCAACACCCTCAACTTGGAACCACTACTTGTCCTCCAGTGATGAGAAAACAAACAAATACAATCAGCCCTCAATTCATTTCCAGATTTATGACGCTACGCAGAAACTATTTCAAGTATAATTTGTGTCCCAAACCTCTGAATCTAACATGTAAGGATCAATACATGACATCTCATTACTCACAGTCAATCATGCTTGTACCTGCGAATTATCAGCTCACACAATCTACTTTCAACTGCAACCACTGTGTCCTCACACCAAAGAAGTCCCTCGCTCATAATTGTAGGGACTTAGTACTATGCTCACGCTCTCAATAAATTTCTAACACTAACAATAAAGTACCATAGGCTTGCCCTTGCTTTCTATACTTTCTCTTTCAAACACCCGGAATAGGATCATTGTAGGACTTTATTTGCTTGTAACATATGCTCGGGGCTAGGGAATGGATATTTGGTTTCGTGAGTGACTAATTCCTTGGTTTCCCAAAGTTTCGTTTTCACATACTCTTTTCTGAGTGATTCTCTCTTTTTCTTTATTTCAGCTCGACCCAATAGCTATTATTATATATATATATATATATATATATATATGGATATTTCTTTTTTTTAAAATGAACTCAGCTCACTGGTTGAACCTTCTTTTTCCTTTTTCTTTCTGTTCGGATTGCAATCACCCTCAACTTAGGCTTTTGGCCTGAGTTGTGATATCGTGTACCTTCGGAGAACCAAGGATTTGATATATATTGGGTAAGGACAAAGACTGATTTAAGGCTCAAATTGGGTTCAAGTGATAAGCTTTTCATTTGGTTCTTTTATTTTTGGTTTTTTACCGGTTTAACAAAAATGGCCTACTGATCCTTTCCTATCCGGTTATTTTCAGATTCAAGCAAGACTACTTAAGCAAGTTTTAGTTTCTGCTCCTAGTGTTAGACTTCAATCAAAACTTACTCACATACTACACAGGATTGCATTTTTTTAGTTTTTTGGTTCACCAATTAATTGGTCAGATTAGCCACTTTCAACATATCAGTATATAAGATGTCATCTAAAGATCCTAACAGTCAAACTCAGATTCAGGTCCTCAATATTCACAGAGTAGCTGCTGCACAGCTCAATACATAAAACACCTAACACATTAATACAAAGAGACAACCTCCATTTTTCTAACAGCTATGGCCGGTTGCTGGCCACCCCCCTCTCCAAATAAAAAGGACTTTTTCCTCAAAGTCGAGATAACACAATCAAATACACATGCTAGAAGGAAGGGCCATACCTACGGCGCTCTAGAAGCCGGTAGTCGGATCAGTATTGGCACCCTTATCAATGGGTGTACTCTTAGATCTCAGGACATGATCAGTGTGGTCCTCATTAGTCGAAATAGGTGCACCACTACCAAAAGCTCCAACTAAGGTTGCATCTCGCTGTTGCTGTTCAAGGGCTTCTTTCTCCCTAGCTTCCCTATTTGATGCTCTACGAGCTCTCTTTTCTTGCTTTCTTGCCTCTTTAGCTGGGTCAGTAGGGGTCTCCTCATCAAGTTCTCCAGTTATGTGTTTTCTCTTGCCAGATTTACTTGTGGGGGTTGCTCCCCAAAGATCATCGAGTGTTTGAGTGGATGGGGCCTGACTTAACATTTGTATTAACGGCTCTAGCATTATCGGAGTGGGCACCTGTGTTGGCTTTTCAGCCAGCTTAGCAATTTGAGTGCGCATCTCGGCCAACTGGGCTCTGAACTCTTCAGTATCTGCTGAACCAGTAGCCTGGAAACGATCCTGAACAAGGTTCTCCAAACCATCCATTCTTTCTTTTAAGACTGATAATTCCGTCGTCATCCCATCTTTGATCTCCTTTTTCGCAGCTAATACCTTTTTCTCTATCAGTTAGGGAATCCGGAGCACAATCTAGTCTACCAATGTCCTGGTCTAACGCTGATCTGCAACCAATTTCTCAAGAAAAAACATAGGGATAGTGACAAAGGTACCTGGAGTCTGGGAGGCTGAAGCTGGAGGTGGTGGTGCCTCTATGGACGGTTGTGATGACTCTCCTTGTTCTGGATCTCTACTTGCCTGGGGATATCAAGTGGGACATGTGGAACAACAACTAAAGTACCCACAGCGGCAGATTTCGCGCCAAAGAGATGGTTCGCGACATCCTTGATTTTTGAAACCTGGGTTAATCTGGATGCTTCACCCCATCTGTCAACTAGGCTGTTCGGAGGAATATTCGCTCCTCGGCATAATTTCCCTATCAGACAGGGAAAAGTAAGTGCAGCTCTCTCATTTAGCGCCCTGTCTCTCATCTCGATTGCTATTATCCGTCCTGCATTGACCGGGTAACCTACCATAAGACATGCTACTAACGAGGCCAGAGAAGGGGACAAAGTGTTATCATTAGCTGTCGGTCTCAATTGCGCTCGGACAACAGCCCACCAAACCTTGGCCGAAAAAGACAGCGAAGCTTTAGTGATAAGTGTTGGAGTTGTGGTGACCCAAGCTGCATTTTCCCCATCTATGGCAATTTGCTTCGCAATCCATCATAAAACCCTTTCTCGAGAAGTCTGATCTTCCATTGTTGCATCACTGGTGACCGCATGATATTTGCCCTCGAAAAGGCCAACTGAAACGGGTGCAGAGTATTCTGGGCCGTACAACATTCTGGTAATCGACGCCTCAGAAATATCTATTGATTTACCCCTAACTATGATTGAGTTGAGTGGACCCCAGGTACTAGCCATGTCGTTTTGCCCACGCTTCGTGGTCTCTGTATCCCTATCAAACTTCAACAATGTAGTTGCATACGAGGAATAAAATTCTCTGGTCAGGTGGCTAGAGTATTCATCAGGTGCATTGTCCATCCAATCGAACCGATGGAGCTGAATTACCCGATAGATGTCCGAGAATGCTTTGACATCAACTACCACCACCCTAGTCTCAGGCATAATTGTTCGATTCTTGAAGCCCCCAGTTTTATTCACAATACCATTGTCGAAGAACTATTTAGACCTGTTGACCGTCCACATGGAGCGATAACAAGCAATCAGCTATGGTCTCAATGCAGGGTTAGGTTCCTGAACGTTCACATACATCACCATGGTATCATCATCGGTGATTTCCTCTCTATTAACTGCTTCCTCTCGTACTCTAGTTTCAACTTCTGTGGTATCCACAGGTGGAGAAGTCCTTATGTCGGCCTACGAACTGCTTTCAGATTCAGCACTATCCCCCGAGTCATCTGCATATTGGTTACCAGCAACAGTATCAGTTTGACTGCCCGAGTTTTCCCCATTCTTGGAACTACTACCCTTCTCTTCAGATTGAGGAGGAGAGTCCTGGAGAATAGCTCTCTTAGCCAATGATCTAGTAGCCCGAGGCAAGTGATCTTCAGGTGTAACATTTATTTGCACCTCAGACCCACTCGGTTCGGAGTCGTCATGGCCCTCTGATTATGAAGTGGTGACATGAGCAGGTTTGTTAGCATTCTTTCTTCTGGGACCCATTGTACCTAAGAAGCAAAACACCAATTCAGTACAATCATTAATAAAACGACAGACTAGCGGGTACTCCGACTTCCCCTGTGTAATATCATCGTGATGCCTTGCCTTAATAATGTCGTCACCCAATCTATCATCGGGAAGGGCCACGGAATCACAACACTAACAAAAACTGAATACCTAAAAAAAATTTAAAATTACAAACGAGGGAACTCTACGAACACTTGAACAAGCCCTGGTGTAAACCACAGACCATGATGTCTCTCGTGGAGTTTAAACAGGATCAGAGTGCATAAGGTATCGTTGGCCATTTAACCCAAGGGATGTTAACGAAAGGTTTCACGACCTGTGGAGTGAACCACGATCTGTGATACTGCCTGTGAACTTTAACTGAGGACCACAGAGAGCTTGGTTGATTTTCAAGTGTGGTCTACGACAAGTTACACGACCTGTAATGTATTCCACGGTCTGTACAACTTGCCGTAGTCTTACACTAGGCATTAGGTCAGTCACCTTCTTCCCAATATCAATTTTTTGCACTTAATCCCCATTGTTGTACAAATACAGGATCTTCTCATACTTTAAACCCTACCCTAATACTTATTCAACTAAATTAAGTAACCTAAATTTGACCACCTGACCTATAAATTTGACCCCCCCGTGATCGACCAACACACAAGAATAACTACAAATATCCAATTTTGACTTACCCACTCCAAGTAAGTAATAGTTTAGCAATTACTCATCACAAATGCATACTGCAGTTAGGAAAATGGAAGTCATTATACACTAGATGTAACGGTGCAAACCATTGAAACTCAACTTACTTGGATTGAAGAAACCAAAAGCGGGAAATAGCTGGACACACTTGCACAACTGAACGGTTAGGTTTGGATTCTTGGGTAGATGGGATTTATTGATGAATGATGATCAATTTTTCCTTAGATAACTGTTATGGAGGATTAAAAGAGAGAAACTGACATTTTGCCCTTTGGAATCAATAAATACGTTTTAATGTATGAGTTGGGTTACGCGCAGGTCGGGTCGGGTCATCGGTGTTACTCGGTAGTAGATTACGAGCCGTGAAACTTCTTGTGGAAGATATCACGGTCCGTAGATATGTTCGTGACGTTACCCTGGCAAAGAAACTTACCTGGTGCAGACGACGGACCGTGAAGTTGCCCGTAAAAGGAATCACGGTCCGTGAAACTATCTGTGATGTTGACTTGGAACTGAGATTCGTACCTGAGGTTCAGGAGAGGTTAGATGGCTCGTACAATATCTGACGGACCGTGAACCCCTCCGTGAACCCTATTTCATGCAATTTCCAGTAGCTTCCAAATTCAGTCCTCAAGTTGACGGATCGTGATAGTTCCCCTGAAAATCTCTACGATTCGTGATATTGACCATGAAGTTCAGTCTTCACCAATTTCTGCATTTTTCCCCTTATTCTCTCCTGCACACCTCAGCACACAGTGACTCTATAAAAATAAAGAAAAATAAGGAAAATGAGAACATACCTAATATAATTACATCTTGGGTTGCCTCCTAAGCAGCGCACAATTTAACGTCGCGGCGCGACGCAGGTTACTTGATTACTCACACTTCATCAAGTATACATTCCTCCACAATTTTCACATCCTCCGAAGCACCCAAATATGCATTGATTCGCTGACCATTAGCTTTGAACCTCTCGCCTTTCTCATTTTCTAATTCAATAACACCAGATTGAAAAACCTGTGTGACCTTAGAAAGTCCAAACCATTTAGACTTGAGTTTTCCTGGAAACAGACGCGGTCTGGAGTTCAAAAGTAACACCAAGTCACCAGGAGTAAAGCTCCTTTTCTCAATATGCTTGTCATGATATAGCTTCATCCTCTCCTTATACAGTGCAACCCTCTTGTAGGCCCTCAAACGGAACTCATCCATCTCATTGATCTGATCTAGCCTCAAGTTTGCGATTTCGCTCCAATTTAGATTCAGCTTCTTCAACGCCCAAAGTGCTCTATTCTCAAGCTCAAATGGCAGATGACACGTCTTTCCAAACACCAATTGATATAGAGACATACCAATAGGTATCTTGAAAGTTGTCTCATATGCCCATAGGGCATCATCTAGCTTCCGTGCCCAATCTGTCCTATTAGCATTCACTGTCTTTGCCAAGATTGTTTTACTTTCCCTGTTGGAAACTTCCACTTGACCACACGTCTGTGGGTGATACGGTGTTGCTTCCTTGTGCTGTTTTACTCCATGCTTGGTCAGAAGTGCACTAAAAATTTTGTTGCAGAAGTGAGATCCACTATCACTGATAATGCCTCTGGGTGTTCCAAACCTTGAGAAGATGTTCTTTTTCAAGAACTCAGTGACACTCTTTCCATCATTCTCAGGTAATGCAACAGCTTCAACCCATTTGGACACATAGTCCATAGCCACCAGTAAATATTTCTTCCCATATGAACTCACAAAGGGATCCATGAAGTCAGTACCCCACACATCAAACAATTCCACCTCCAGAATAGGTGTCATGGGTAACTCATGGCGCTGAGAGATGGCTCCTTGCCGCTGTCACACATCACAGCTCCTTACTATATCCACTGCATCTTGATGAATTATAGGCCAGTAATACCCACACTGAAGTATCTTGTGAGCTGTTCGAGCACCACCATGATGACCACCCACTGGAGATGAGTGACAGGCCTCCAAAATATGCAACATTTCGGCTTCCGAAACACATCACCTAACTATATTGTCAGCACACACCCTGTACATATATGGTTCATCCCAAAAGTACTTGTCTACATCATGCAGAAACCTTTTCCTTTGTTGATATGTTAGTCCTTCAGGCATTAAGTCACTGACCAGAATATTAGCATAGTTAGCAAACTAAGGAATAAGGTCCAGAGTAGCAGCTAATACCTGCTCATCCAGGAATGTGTCATCTATCTGAGCTCAAGTTCTTCCTTCTTTGCAGCTTCCAACCTAGACAAGTGATCAGCTACCTGGTTCTCACAACCTCTCCTGTCTTTCACTTCGAAGTCAAACTCTTGAAGAAGCAATACCCATCGGATCAGGCTAGGCTTGGCATCTTTCTTTGCCATGAGATATCTCAAAGCAGCATGATCTGTGTGAACCATCACTTTAGTGCCCAGAAGATAAGCTCTGAACTTTTTAAAAGCATACACTACAACCAATAGTTCCTGTTCAGTGACTGTGTAGTTTTGCTCTGCCCTATTTAGCGATTTACTAGCACAGCAAATCGGATGGAACATCCTGTTGCGCTTTTGTCCCAACACAACTCCTAATGCAGTCCCACTAGCATCACACATCACCTCAAATGGCTCCGCCCAGTCTGGGCCAATAATCACTGGTGCTGAAATCAGTTTCTCTTTTAGACACTCAAAAGCTTTAAGGGATGTCTCATCAACGACAAATTTCACCTCCTTCTCTAAAAGCTTGCACATAGGGTATGCAATTTTTGAGAAGTCTTTGATGAAATGCCTATAAAATCCGGCGTGTCCTAGGAAGCTTCGAACACCCTTCACACAGATTGGCGGAGGTAATTTTTCAAACACGTCAATCTTAGCCTTGTCGACCTCAATTCCTTTCTGTGACACCTTGTGTCCAAGGACTATGCCCTTTTTTACCATGAAGTGGCACTTCTCCCAATTTAGCACTAAGTTGGCTTCCTCGCATCTCTGTAAAGCCCTGCTAAGATTCAACAAACAGTCATCAAAAGTATCGCCTACTACAGAGAAGTCATCCATAAATACCTCTAGAGTGTCCTCAACCATGTTTGAAAAGATGGACATCATACATCTTTGAACTGTGGCTGGTGCATTACATAGTCCAAATGGCATGCGTTTAAACGCAAAGGTGCCATAAGGACATGTGAAGGTGGTCTTTTCCTGATCTTCAGGTGCAATTGATATTTGGCTGTAGCCAGAGTATCCATCTAAGAAACAGTACAATCCTTTACCTGCCACCCTGTTAAGCATCTGGTCCATGAAAGGCATGGGGAAATGATCCCTCAAAGTCCACTTGTTCAGCTTCCTGTATTCCATGAACACTCGCCATCCAGTGACCGGTCCCTGCGGGACTAATTCATTCTTGGCATTTCCTACCACAGTCATGCCTCCCTTTTTAGGTACACATTGCACTGGACTAACCCAGTGGCTATCAGAAATAGGGTAGACCACCCGAGCATCTAACCATTTGACTATTTCTTTCTTAACCACCTCTTGCATAGGTGGGTTCAACCTCCGTTGGTGTTGATTACTCGGGCTGCAGTATTCCTCAAGCTGAATCTTATGCGTGCAAATACCTGGAGGTATCCCAATTATATCAGCAATGGTCCATCCAATGGCTCTTTTGTATCTTTGTAGCACCTTGATCACCTCTTGTACCTGCTCTACATTCAAATCTACAGCCAATATCACAGGTAAAGTGTTATTAGTATCCAAGAATACATACCTGAGGTGATTGGGTAACTGTTTCAGCTCTAACACTGGTGGCTCCTCAATGGATAGTTTCGCTAGAGGACTTGGCCTATTTTTCAAGTCCAAGTCCAATTTCTTTGGCACATACGAATGTGCTCCCATACCCTGCAAGGCATTCACGGTCTCTACATAGTCAGACCAGAAATCTACATCAAAGTTCATCAGTACTGCTGCTAATGTTTCAACAACCATTCTTTCTTCTATAGGTACCCTCATGTCTTCATCAATGACCATCTCTATTGCAGATATCACATTCATATCTCGTGGTTGTTTCATTGACCTGCAAATGTTGAACCTTACCTCATTTGTGTTGAGTCTGAACTTCAACTCTCTTCTCTCAACATCCACTAAAGCTCTTCCTGCGGCCAAAAAAGGTCTTTCCAAGATGATGGGAACCTCAAAATCCGCTTCGCAATCCAGAATCACAAAATCAGCTGGAAAGATGAAAGTTTCTACCTTTACCAGTACATCACACTGGATTCCCACCGGCCTCTTTAGTGACCTATCAGCCATCATCAACCTCATTGCGGTAGGTTTTGGTACTCCCAAACCTAACTTTTTATAAACGGCTAAAGGCATCAGATTTATGCTAGCTCCCAGATAACATAAAACTTTTGCAAACTTGATTGACCCAATGGTGCATGATATTGTGAATGCACCTGGATCCTCTTTTTTCTGCACCAGAGAACTAGTAGCAATGGCACTGCATTGATGAACATCGTTAGAGAAATCATGACTTACAGCTCTTTTCTTGGTGACCAAGTCTTTCATGAACTTGGCGTATCCTGGATCTGCTCTAGAGCTTCAACCAATGGAATGTTTACTGAAAGTTGTTTCCGCATGGTGATAAATTTCATGAACTTTCCATCTTCATCTTTCTTTTTGAGCCTTTAAGGGAAAGGAGGAGGTGGCCTGGGAATCTGCTGTAAGGGCAAGTGTTCCTGAACCTCTTTCTCTTTTCTTCTCGAAGGTTGTGCTTTAGGTTGAGCCTGTTGAGCCTCACCCAGCTCATCTACCTGTATATTCTCATCCCCCTAGTTGCTAGCATGCTCCAAGACCTGTTCATACTTGGTACCTGCAGAAATAGGGTTAGAAAGAACTTTACCACTCCTGGTGGCGATGGCCATGCAATGTCCATCCTTCTTGGGATTTTGAATGGTATCACTTGGTAGTGATCCATTCTTTCTCTGATTCAGTGAAGCTGAGAGTTGCCCCAACTACTGCTCTATTTGTTTAATGGAGGTGGTGTGAGAGTCCACCAACTAACTCATGCTCGAGAAATCACCTCTCATTTCTTTCACCCCTACATCAGTTGACTCAACCTTCTGAAGTACCTTAGCCATCATTTCCTCAACCTTAGACCCGTTAGAACTACCACTCGCCCGGTCTCTATTACCTGGGGTACATATACACCACTGCGATCATTCCTATACCCATCTTTGTTTTGCCAGTTTCCTTGATCTCTAATTGCTGGCCTTTCATACTGATTATCCCTAGCATAACTCCGACCTGCATTTCTAGAATTGTAACCCTGATTTCTAGAGTTATAATTCCGGAAACCTCCTTGGTTCCCCAAATAGTTAGCTTCCTCATAAATATCAAGATCCTGATCTTCATACCTGTTTTGTTGTCCCACAACATTCACCTTTTCAGACTTGGTAATAATGTGCTTTGTGAGCAAGTCTATTTGAGTCCTCATATGTGCCATATCTTGGTCCCTTTCTTCTTCTCTCTTCCTCTGTTCAGATGAAATCTCAAATGTATACCCAAGCTCTCCTACCTCTGCATCTCGAGTGTACCATGCTCTGTTGTTCTTTGAGACCTCATCTAATAGTTGCATGCTCTCTGCAAATGGCTTCCTCATAAATGAGCCTCCACAAACTGCATCAACAACAGGTTTAGTAACATAATTCAGAGACCTATAAAGGCATGTTTAAGATGTCTTTCGGTAAGATCATGGTTGGGGCATTTCTTCAACTTTTGGCTGAACCTCCACCAAGTATCATGCATTGCTTCTCCTGGTAGTTACTTGTGTGTACTATTCTCGTCCTTCATCTGCAGCTCTTTTGATTCTGGCAAGAATCGTTCCAAGAAAGCTTCCTTCAACTCATTCCAAGTTCTGATGGAGTCATCTGGCATTTCATTCAACCAGTTAGTCGCCTCTCCACTAAGAGACAATGGAAACAGCCTCAATCTCATTGTTGTTTGGTTAACCCCAAGAATCTCTTGTAACTTACAAATAGCCACAAAATTCATCAAGTGCTTATTCGCATCAACAATTGAATCATAGTGCTGGTGATTGTGAACTTAACACCTGGAGGTAATGCAGGTAACACTATCGCTCCAGTGGATCCAGATCTATCCAGATTTGCATCATCTTCATCATAAATCATGTGCGCTGGATGCTGAGCTCTACCCCTTGGGGCTATTGGTTAGCGCTAGGGAGGGATGAATCCATCCACTCCTCTATTCTCATCTACCACCCTAGGTTGGTTGTTACCACCATGCTGCTGAACACCTCTTATGGCGGCTTCAGCTTCTAGTCCCAACCTTTGTCTTTGTGCCTCCAGTTCTTGTGCATTCACTATTTTTCGAAGAGTCTTTTCGAGTTCTGACTCGTAAGGGATCAATGGAGGTCCTTTACTCCTTGTTCTTGGCATACACAGTAACACTCACCTGAAAGAGACACAAACACAGAACAAAACGTAAAGCTAGGAAATATAACTACAAATTGAATAAAAGCTAGTAAACCACTTCTGAATTGAAATTCCCCGGCAGTGGCGCCAAAATTTGATACGTCCAAACTCACACCCCAAATAAGGAGTGTAAACGGTCATTGTTAATTTACAGAACTCAACCAGAGTTGAGGCCGATCCCACAGAGATTTTCTTTACAGATAAAGTTTCACTGTCGCGTTTACTCAATTGTCGTTACTATTTCCTAAACAATTAACAAGGAAAGTAAATTTGGGTCTGATTGAAAAGTATTCTATCAAAACTTAGTTACACAGTTCACAAAAGATCTCGTTGTAAGTTGATTCAATTAATTTAAGGAAAACAGGTTTTGTGTTCACTATGACATCTATTAAAATGCTCTCCCGTAAATTGAGTGTCAGGTAAATCAATGTGTACAGAACCTTTGCGAATTAAATAAATCTAACGCTTCTCAGCCTAATCAGATAATATTCACTCAAATTCTCTCGAACATAAAGTGTTATCAATATTGGACTTCGCTCAATTTGATATGGTGTTGAAGATCCCTTCTCTCGAAATCCAACTTTAACTCCAATTCGTAAACTTAGTTTAGCTTTTTCCCAACTAATGCTTTTCTCTCGAACAAACACCAGATACAGGCCTGTCTAAAGCATGCACTCAATAGACGAAAATGATAATGAAAGCTGTAAACTACAGATTGTAAACAAAGATTGTCTTTTACTCATTTTACGGAATCGCAACTTGAATATCATCATAGATCCCACACACCCAGTAGTGACGTTTAGCCACTCATGTTTTTACGCAAAGAATCAATACTGGATAATGAAAACATGTTATGTGGTACTTCCAAAAATAACTGTTAAATCAACAACAACTTGACAATATCAAGATCGAAATGAACAACTTCCAACTGATCACAATAATTTGAATCTTAAAATCCAAAACTAAAAGTAATCCGCCGCTCTTTCTTCTGAAAATCAGATAATTGATAATAAATTCAAAAACGACCTAAAGTAATTCAAAAATAGAATGTTTAAAATGAGTCCTAATCAAGTTAGGACTGAATTGTCGAGCCTTGTCACGGCCACTACCACGACCCGTCAAGGTCTTCACAGTCCGTGAAGACCTCCGTGGTCTTGCCTAGGAGCTTCCCCAGAGTGGGTCTTCAAACTTGGTCACTGGAAAATGTACCACGAGAGCTACCACGGTCCGTAGTGAGGACCACGGCCCGTGAAGTCACCCGTGGTCTACACTTGGGCTTCAACCTTCTTTCAACTCTTTCCTGCTTTTATACTGGTTCAACTTCACGGTAGGTACCACGGTCCGTGGTAAGAACAACGGCCCATATACCCCTCCGTGATCTTCACTTGGTTGTTCTTGCTCTTCATCTTCTCAAGGCCCAGTTCTCCCCCACTTTCACGAGCTCAACCACGGACCATTATGAAGTTAACGGTTCGTTACATTGGCCGTGAACTTAAATTGCTCGACATCAGTTCTGCTTCTTTTTCTGTACAACCCAGATTCTGCCTACATAATTAACAAACCCATAAAATAATCCTAAAATATAACTTAATTCCAGTATTAGTTCATAGTTATTAAGCATCAAATGTGCCACGATTTCGCGGCTTATCAATGACTAAATAAGCCCATTTCTTACCTTTAAAGACTACTTTTTCAGTAGAAGATTATGCCAAGTTATACATTCAAGAGGTTGTCAAGCTTTATGGAGTTTCGGTGTCCACCATTTCAGATAGAGGTGTGCAATTCATCGCACAATTTCGGAAGTCTTTCTAGAAAGTTATAGGTTCCAAGGTGAACCTTAGTACTGCTTTTCCTCCCAAGACTGATGGTCAATTATAGCGGACAATTCAAAATTTAGAGGATATGTTGAGGGTGTGTTTGATCGATTTCAAGGGTAATTGGGATGATAACTTACCTCTCATCGAGTTTGCTTACAACAACAGTTACAACTCTAGAATCCAAATGGCTCCCTACGAGGCTCTTTATGGGACAAGATGTAGATCGCCTATTGGATGGTTTGAGGTTGGTGACGCTGGACTGATAGGACCAGACATGGTTCATCAAGTTATGGAGAAGGTGAAGATTATTCAAAAGAGGTTGAAAACAGGGCAAAGTCGTCAGAAATCCTATACCAATGTTAGGAGAAGAGACATCAATTTTGAGGTGGATGATTAGGTTTACTTGAAGGTTTCACCCATGAAGGGTGTTATATGGTTTGACAAGAAGGGTAAGCTTAGTCCCCGATATATTGGTCCGTAAAGAATATCCAAGAGGATCGACAATGTAGCTTATGAGTTGGAGCTACTGCAGGAATTAGTAGCAGTCCATTTGGTGGTTCACATTTCAATGTTAAAAAAGTGTATGGGTGATCCTTCACTTATTATACCGACTGAAGATATTGGTATTAAGGACAACCTATCTTATGAGGAGATTCCCGTTCAAATTTTAGATCGTCAGGTTCGCAAGTTGAGAACCAAGGAGGTTGCATCAGTAAAGGTTTTATAGAGGAAACAGTTTGTTGAGGAAGCTACTTGGGAGGCTGAGGAGGATATGAAGAAGAGATAGCCATTCATAATCTTGATTGTTGGGGTTTCGATGAGTTCTTGAGTTGAAAGTTCGTGATTTGAGAGTTGTTTTGAGTAGATTATCATGTACTTTGGTTGGGTATTTGAATCCAAGTGATTGGGGAAAAAGCCATTCAATTCTAGGCGAGTTAGGCTCTGAAAACGAGAAAAAAAATATTAGAGTTTTCTGGGCTGGGCTGGCGCGCCGCCCCAGCAGTGCGCCAGAAACTTCCTTCTGTAGTTTATGGCTAGCGCCTCACGCCACTAAGTGTGCCAGGGTCGCCTGCCCTGACCTGTTTTCAGTCTAGTGATCTATCTGAGTTCTTTTAAAGTGTACCTTTACTCCCTATCGATTCTAACTACTCGAAACTACTTCTAAACATCTATAAATCATTCATTACATATATCATAACCATGAATCCATAATTCAAATTCATGGTAGAGCTAAGAGTCAAGTCTTGAGAGTTCTTTCGAGTCTTTTGAGATGTCTTTTGAAAACCTTTTAAAACTTATTTTAAGACTTGAGAATTTTAGTTTAAGGAAGAGTACAGTTGAGTTCATTTTCTTTAAAATGATATATGGGAACTAAGTATTCCCAAGAGTAAATGTTTTCACATTTAAGCAGAGAGGAAACACTGATTTCCATAAGCCTTTTCATAAGCAGTTTTTAGTATTATCTCTCTTAAGAGAAAATCTTTTAAGTAATAATCTCAAAGTTGAGGAAGAGGAAATGTTTTTCTTTAAAAACATATGAGCTAAGTATATTTTGGGATTGGTATTGAGAACCGATATGGGGGAGAGTTCATACAATTCACAGCCCCCATAAACCATGCAGCCAACGTGGGTAGAATTGGTCATACTTTTTAGATGATTTCTTATTGCTTTTTAGCATATACTAGTGGATCCACTTGGTGAGTAGGTTCAATACCCCGGCAAAGTATAGAACAGTTTAGGCAACGTGGGCTAGACGTTGTATCATCACATAGCTCATAGTGATGGTTGTCGGTTAGAGAATCTCCCATAGAGTTATTTTGTATCTTTATATACAAACTGAGTTATATTGTATTTTTCAATACATTGAGTTTCTATCTACTATTTTAAAGCTTTTCTTTATATTTGCATTATTGTTATTGCTCTTAGACTGAAAGGAGTTGAGTTGAGACAACGAGGTAAGTTGTTTCTTCAGTTCCAGTACAAGCTTATTTCATGTTTTAGAATTCGCCTCACATGCTCGTACATTCTATGTATGGACGCCATTTGGCCTGGATTTTTTATGATGTAGATATAGGTAACCAGGATCAACATCCAGCGCTTCGTTGATCCATTCAAACTCCACAGTTGTTTGGTAAGCCTCATTTATTCTGGAGGATCCCATTATTATGTTTTGTCATTTTAGTTTGTTAGGATGAACGGGGGTCTTTTTCCAAAATCCCTCATAGTATTAGAGGCTTCATACATAGATAGAAAGTAGTTCATGAGTCTTGTTCATTTCAGTTGTTATGTTCTAGACTTGAGTTGCCACTTTGGCCAGTCAATATTTCTTTAAATATTCTGAGTTAGCTATTTTGAGTTAAAGCTTTACTTTTGAAGTCATCTTATATTAAGTAAGTCTTCCGCTGAGAGTTGAGCCAGGCCAAGTGTTCGCTTGGTGCCAGCAATGGTTCTCGAGTGCCAGCCACGTCTAGGGTGTAGGTTCGGAGTGTGACATAATTATTGACTTAGAAGCTCAAAAAATGTAATTTAAAGAAAGGAGGGTCAAAGTTGGGTGTCAACAACTTGTACACATGACAACCAGGTTTTAGGGTGTTAATAGAATGAATAAGTTCTCGCTTTATCTTGTTCTTTCTTTATCTTTTCGCATTTCTTTCATTTCATTGGATTGGGGCTGAGTTATGTTTGTGGGAATAAACAAGTGTGATCACGTTCATTTTTTGGTCATGAAAGAATGACCCACTCCACACTCATATAGGTTCATTCATCAAGTGTATTATTAAAAGCAATACACCACGTATAAAGGATATGAATTGGATTAAGATTTTAATCAACCTCACTTTTCCTTGAGTACTTTCTCACTATATTCATACACCAGGACATATTTTATGGTGCACCTCTTAATCAACTAATGACTAATTATTACTCATATGAACCTAATTCATGGGATCTCCAATCACATAGGTAAAGTTACCATCATTGCCATTTTTCTTAGACCAACAAAAGTCTCATTCCCCTCGATGTTTTAGATGTTACTCTCCCTTGCAAAGGTTAAGTCAAAGGAAATTATTCACATAATCTATGGTAATTATTCCACCTCTAACATATGTTTTATCACGTTATGTCTCAAACATATATGGCCATTTTTTCATTAAAAGTTTTTTTTTTTTGCTCTATAGCTATCGTTGCTTGAAAATCACAATCCATCTAATACATAAGGAGTTGATTTTATTCCAATTGGAATACTTGCTAAAAAGTTTCTCAATCGCACTAACAACCAACTTTAATGCAACAACTTCATATTCCATAGTTAATCTAGCAATCATGGTCTGTTTGGCTAATTTTCATGTTTTGGCACCCCCACAAAGGATAAACACATCCACTAGTGAATTTTGTCTCATCTGAATCACAGATTCAATTAGCAACACTGTATCCTTCTAGTACAACGGGAAATTCACTGTATTTAATATCATAGTTCATAGTACCTCTCAAATATTTCAACTCTTATCAATTCATTCAAATTATCATTATTAGGATTATGAGTATTGCTACTCAACATAAGATACATTAGGCCTAGTGAAAATTATCAAATACATTAGACTACCAATTATTTGAGCATATTTATTTTGAGAAATAGCTTCTCCAAGATTTTTTTTTCAATTCGATATTAGCATCAAAATGTTCAAACTTTTGATGAATTCTTTTCTAATAATATCCTTGAATTAAAATAAAATCAACATTGTCTCTAATTGTTTTCATGCCTAAAATAAAACTTGCTTCTTTCATGTCTTTCATGTCAAAATTAGAAGACAAAAAAGTTATGGTCTCATGTATGACATTAATTCTAGGACTAAAAATAAGCATGTCATTCATATAAAGGCATATGATTACACAAAGACCATCAACAAGTTTTGTATAAACACATTTATCTACTTTAACATATGTAAAGTCATGACTTGACAAAACTTGATTAAATTCTACATTCCATTGATTCAAAGCATGTTTTAGATCATATAAAGACATAATTAATTTACTAACTTTATATTTTTGACCTGTCACTACACAACCTTTGGGTTGCTCTAAATATATTTCTTCATCTAAATCACCATTTAAAACACAGTTTTAAAATCCATTTGGAATAAATAATTTATGAATAGGTGCAAATCAAATAAAACATGAATAGAGGAAATTCTAGTTACCATAACAAAGTATCAAAATAATCAACATTTTGTTTTTGAGCAGATCCTTTAACAACAAGTCTAGCTTTAAATTTATCACTAGAACCATCAGAGAAATATTTTATTTTGAAAATCCATTTACAAACAATGAGTTTAGTTCCCGGGGTACTAACTCCCAAGTATTATTTTGTAAAATGGAATATATTTCAGATTTAATGGATTCTTTCAAATGAAGAGCATTAGGAGAAGAAACTTTTACTGAAAAAGTTAAAGGATCATTATCAACAATATAAGTGTAAAATTCGCCGCTATTCTATCCTTGACCTTTTATTTCTCCTCAATTCTACACTTCCAGAAACATTTTGAAAAATAGGAACACTAGAAGTATTTTCCTTTTGAGAAGTAGAATCATGAGAAATATTTCAGTCTTCACAGGAAATATAATCTACAGTAATTATTCCACCTCTAACATATGTTTTATCACGTTATTTCTCAAACATATATGTCCATTTTTTCATTAAAAGTTTTTTTTTTTACTCTGTAGCTATCGTTGCTTGAAAATCACAATGCATCGATACATAAGGGGTTGATTTTATTCCAATTGGAATACTTGCTAAAAAGTTTCTCAACCTCACTAACAACCAACTTTAATGCAACAACTTCATATTCCATAGTTAATCTAGCAATCATGGTCTGTTTGGCTAATTTTCATGTTTTGGCACCCCCACCAAGGATAAACACATCCACTAGTGAATTTTGTCTCATTTGAATCACAGATTCAATTAGCAACACTGTATCCTTCTAGTACAACGGGAAATTCACTGTATTTAATATCATAGTTCATAGTACCTCTCAAATATTTCAACTCTTATCAATTCATTCAAATTATCATTATTAGGATTATGAGTATTGCTACTCAACATAAGATACATTAGGCCTAGTGAAAATTATCAAATACATTAGACTACCAATTATTTGAGCATATTTATTTTGAGAAATAGCTTCTCCAAGATTTTTTTTTCAATTCGATATTAGCATCAAAATGTTCAAACTTTTGATGGATTTTTACCACATAATATCCTTGAGTTAAAATCAAATCATCATTGTCTCTAATTATTTTCATGCCTAAAATAACACTTGCTGCTTTCATGTTTTTCATGTCAAAATTAGAAGACAAAAAAGTTATGGTCTTAGGACTAAATATAAGCATTTCATCCACACAAAGGCATATGATTACACAAAGACCATCAACAAGTTTTGTATAAACACATTTATCTACTTTAACATATGTAAAATCATGACTTGATCAAACTTTACGTTCATTGATTCAAAGCATGTTTTAGATCATATAAAGACTTAATTAATTTACTAACTTTATTTTTTTGACCTGTCAGTACACAACCTTTGGGTTGGTCCAAGTATATTTCTTCATCTAAATCACCATTTAAAACACAGTTTTAAAATCCATTTGGAATAAATAATTTATGAATAGAGGAAATTATAGTTACCATAGCGTAAGTATCAAAATAATCAACATTTTATTTTTGAGTAGACCCTTTAGCAACAAGTGTAGCTTTAAATTTATCAATAGAACCATCACAAAAATATTTTCTTTTGAAAATTCATTTACAACTAATGAGTTTAGTTCCCAGGGGTAAGTCAACTAACCCCCAAGTTTTATTTTGTAAATATATTTCAGATTTAATGGATTCTTTCAAATGAAGAGCATTAGGAGAAGAAACTTTTGCTGAAAAAGTTAAAGGATCATTATCAACAATATAAGTGTAAAAATAACCATTATTCTATCCTTGACCCCCTACTTCTCCTCAATTCCACACTTCCAGAAATATTTTGAAAAATAGGGACACTAGAAGTATTTTCCTTTCGAAAAGTTGAATCATGAAAAATATTTCACTCTTTACAGGAAAAATATCCTCAAAAAAGTCAGCATTTTTTGTTTTAACTATAATATTTTGTTCAATCACATCGTTATTAATTACAAAAGATCTATATGCAACACTATTATTAGTATAACCGATAAACATACAATTAGAAGTCTTGGACCCAATTTTTCTTTTCTTAAGGTTAGACAACATAATCTTAGCAAGGCACTCCCACACTTTCACATATTTCAAATTAGGAGGATAACCTTGCCACAGTTCATTAGTGATTTTTCTAATTTTTATGTAAGGAATTAGATTTTGTAAATGACAAGCAGAAAAAATAACCTTTGCCTATCACTTCCTCAATCAAACTAGTTCACCGTCCCCATTCATCAATCTTCTTCCTCATTTTTTCTCCGAATACTTAACTTCTTCCTTCATCATTGTTTTTTATTTCTCCATTGCCATCATACTAGGATTGGCGGTACATAACTTCATTGCCGCCATGACAGCCACCACCATTATTGTCATTGAATTTGTAGAGGGTTGAAGTTTGGAATTTTTTCTTTGTTGTTAATATAGTGTTTTGGTGTTATATTGATGTAGATTTGTGTGAATTTTGTTAATAGATTTTCCTATTTATTTTTTGCTTTAAATTGATATATATATTTGTGTGAATGTAAGGGTGTTCTTCAATCGAAAAAAAGATGATCAACTATAGAACTCAAAACGAAATTTGACATAACTCAATTTTTTCCGACAATGTCCATCGGAACTGATTAATTTTCCGGCGTCTTTCTGTCAAAAATGGAACAAAGAAGACAATTAAATTTTTTTTATTACCTATGGCCAACTCTTCCACAACTCATCAAAAATAGCAATAAATTTTCATTCTTTTGCTTGAATTATGTGTTGCAGATGAACCAAGAAGGTTCGAAAATAGCATATTTACAGTGGTGGGTTGTCGTGTTGGGGGTGGGGCACCGTAGAGGGAGAGGAGTTTTGTGCTCTAATGGAATAGCAGGGTAGGTAAGTTACATGATTTCTTTTTTAATTTTTAACTTAAAAATAACTTTTTTTTCTTTTACTTTATAACATATTTTTAAAATATTTTTTTGGACTCAAAAATACCAGATGTCGATATTTAATTCGTCAAATAGTCATGTCATCGCGAGTGTATTTCACACACTTTATACTTTTAGCTTATTGTCAAAAAAAATGTTCAAATGGTTCAATTTTGAAGGGGTAGAGGTGTTCAATAGGTACAAGTCTTAGTTGAGGTGTCTAAATGAATTATGCGGACAACTTTAAGGGGCCGTCGATGACTTAAGCCTTCATCATTTATTTTACAGTCCTACTTTTATTCCTTCCAGCTAATCAATTTTATTTTGCTTAGTATGGAGGATTAACTTCATGAATAATCTCTTCTTCTTCACAGTAATCATTAAGAAAAATATATTTGGCACCTCTATCAGATATTACTCTTTTGATCTTCCTATTAAGTTGATTTCTACTTATGATTTATATAATAAAAACACTTCAAAAGCCTCTTTTTTATCTCTCAAGAAATACACTCACGTATATCTAAAAAGAAGTCATCAATAAACACATTTTTTGCAATCTAGAAATCGAGAGAAATTTGTGGAAAGAACTCGTGCGGCGCTAAAGTGAAAGACAACAGAAGAAAGAAGAAATAGAGTTAGATTTTCTTTTTAAAGCTTAGTTTGCATTGTTTCATCACATAATCCATTTTTAGGAATGATTTTCTAAGTGTGAAAAAGCATTTCTAAAGTTTGTAACAAGAAGTGAGTTTGGCTTATTGGAGAGAAAAGTGCACAACTATAGTTAGTTAGTGTAAGTGACAAGAAGTGGCTTTGGCTTCTTGGAGAGTAGCGCATACGATTATAGTTAATTGCGGAATAATTTGAGTGAACTTTTGAGGTGAGGTAATACAGCTAGTCCCTTTGATTATTGAGTTGTAATCTAAAATTTCTCTTTGATTATAGTGAAGTTGTGGTGTGTTTTTTCTTCCCTTGAGAAAGGAGTGTTTCCAAGGTAAACTTGTTGTTCTGTTTATTGCATTTATTCTCTGCAACGTTTAAACAAGAACCTAATCAGGTTCTTGTTTAGGTGGTTAAGGTTTCTTGAATTGGTATAGAATAAGTTTTTTCAATAAAAAAAGGTTTACACCTGAAAAGGATCGAAGTCTTCACCACCAACTGCGCAAGAAGGAATATCCCAAACAAGGATTGCACTATTCAACGAAAAATACTATGGATGGTGGAAAAACAGAATGATGGATCATCTAGTAGGAGAAAATCATGTTCTATGGGGAGTTATTCTAGATGGTCCCACCATTCCTATGAAAAACGGTACAAATGGAATAACTCAGGTTCCAAAGGTGAAAATGAATGGGATGTTTTTGATAGTTAGTTATTAAGAACAATGTGAAGGCCAAGAAGATCCTAATATGTGGAATCGGTCCAGATGAGTACAAACGAATCTCTTCATGTCCAAATGAAAAAGTAATATGGGAAACTTTACAGACAACCCATGAGGGAACAACTCAAGTCAAGAAATAAAAAATTGATAACTTGAAAAGACAATATGACTTCTTCTGAATGATAGATGGCAAAACAATTCAAGACATGCATACAAAGTTCACGACTAACCTAAATGAAATCTACCCATTAGGAGAAGTTATTCCACATGGAAAGGCAGTTAGAAAACTTTTGAGTGTTCTTCCTTAATCTTGGGAAAGCAAAGTGGAAGAAATTATTGAAGCATGTGATCTTGATACTCTAACCATGGATGAACTTATGGGAAATCTCATGACTTTTGAACTCAAGAAGAATGAAGAAAATTAAATTGGAGGAAAGAGAAAAGAAAAGAACTTGCTTTTCAAGGCAACAACATCGGATGACTTCGAGGAAGAGAACATTGCACTGATGACTAAAAGGTTCTCGAGAATGTTGAAGAGAGATCAAATGAATTAAAGGAGAAACTTTTATAAGATGATAGAGAAATACATAAGAGATCAGGTATGTCACAAATATGGAAGCCTAGATCACTTCATCAAGTTCTATCATCTATGGGTGTGGAGCATAAGAAAAACAATCCAGAGAAACCAAAAGAGGCTAGAGGTGATCATTTTATTCCCATAAACAGAAGGATGAAAAATTATGAAGTAGATGTCTTTGTGAAAAAGTCTTTTGCTACCATGGGTAGCTCATCAGAAGATGAATTTGAGGAAGGAGAACTTGCGAATCAATCCATACTTGCAATAGAAGGGACAAATAAATATGACTTCTTTGTACTAATGGTCATAAATGAATGTGATGAGAAAAAGAACATAAGTCAATAAATAGAGACAATCATGGCGTTAACTGCAGGAACTGATTTTGAGGAAGAACAGGAAGATGGCAAGCGGTCTAGGTAAGTTTTGATAATCTTCATCTTTACTCAAAAAAATAAATTAGGGTCTCTACTTTGTACTCTTATCCCTGCATATCAATCAACCTGCAATAGAAATGAACAGATGATGGAAGAATATGCATCCTTAAGAGAAGAAAATCAGATTCTTGAAAATTTTAACCACATTCTTTAGGAGAAAATTAACAAGCTAAATTCCTCCAGTAATGAGAAAAAATTCAAAACAATGCTCACATGGCTCTAGAGGATTAAATAAAAGAGTTCAATATTGAAATACATTCTGCAACTAAAAGAAATGAAGATCTCCACAAAGAACTACATAAAATCGAGGTGGAATTACAAAACAAAAAGAGATGGACAAAGTCCTCCATAATGCTTGATAATATAAAAAAGGGTCAATCCTCTACTAATCATGGAACATGGCTTAATAAGAAGCATGATAAAATTGATTACCCTAAAATAGCTTCTTTGTGCTCTTATTGTGACCAATCTAGACATAATAGACTTATGTGCAAAATGAAGTTTCCTCCCTTGACAAGAACATAAGTTGTTTGGAAAAACTTTTCAACAAGGGATCCCGAACTAGTTCCCAAATTCAAGGCCTTACCTAAGTGGGCCATGAGAAATCTGATTTCACTAACAAATAGGGACCCAAGTGGATCTGGGTACCCAACACTAATCTATGACTGATTGTGCAGGAACAGGTTTGAGGAAAACTAAAGAAATGATATCTAGATAGCGCATGCTCCAGACACATAACATGCGACAAAAATAATTTCCTCTTACTGAGTTACTTCAAAGGCAGAAGTGTAGCCTTTGGAAACAGAAAGACTAGAGAAATCAAGGGAATTGGAAAAGTAGGGCCTACTCACTCTCAAGCAATAAACAATGTGTACTATGTTGACGGTCTGCAACACACTCTTTTAAGTGTGTCTCAAATGTGTGACAAAGTTAATAATGTACCAAAAGGGATGCCTACTCAAAGATTCAATTAAGATCAGGTTTGTGGAGCATGTGCACAAGGAAAACATGTGAAGTCATCTTTTAAACCAAAGATGATGGTAAGCACAACAAAACCTCTAGAAGTTCTTCACATGGATTATGTTGAACAATGTGAATTCTAAGTCTATGAGGAAAAAGGTATGTCATTGTTATTGTACATGATAACACTAGATTTACATGGACTCTATTTCTATCCTCAAAAGATGAAACATTTGACATGTTTGAAGCCTTTGTTAGAAAACGGTACAAAAGAAATTAAAATGTGACTATCTAGCATCCACTCAGATCATGCAATAGAATTTGAAAACTCAAAAATTTTGAAATTTTGCGCCAAAAATTGTGTAGATCATAACTTGTATGCACCAAGAACACCACAAAAAAATTGCGTGATTGAGTGTAAAGACAAAACTCTGGAAGAGATTGTGCTAACCATATTGATCGGCAGCAATCTCCTAAAGTCTTATTGAGTAGAGGCATTAAATATCGCATGCTACCTAGTCAACAAATGTATGACTCGATCAATAATGAACAAAATACCCTATGAACTACTCAAAGGCAGAAAACCAAACATGGCACATCTCAGAGCTTTTGGATGTTTTTGTTATGTACAAAACAATGGCAACGATGCACTAGAAAAGTTTGATGCTAAAAGTGATGGAGGAATATTTCTTGGATATTCATCACACAGTAAAGCTTATAAAGTCCTTAACAAAAGAACAAATCATGTTGAAGAAGTGCACATGATATATTTTACAAAGCTAATCAAATAGCTGAGAAATATTTGCAGGTTCGTTTCATAGATATATGATTGGCAGAAAAGCAACACAACATTGGAAATGGATCTGCTAATGATGAAGAAGTGGTTCCTTCCGAAGAATCTATTCAAAAACCTGCACCTGAAGTACCTGTGGCACCACATGTTGCATGAAACAACAATTAAAAGGAAGCATGTTCATCTTCTCTGGGAAATGCACCATATGTTGAAACAAGTAACTAGAAATACAAAATTTCTCATCAAGTTAAAAATGTATCACACCTCTTGATTTAGGGATTCACACTAGGTCTGAGTAACTTGTGTGCATTCTCAACATACTTATCCCTGATAGAACATCAAGGAAGCACTTCTAGATGCAAATTGGATTGTTGCCATGCAGGAGGAACTGATTTAGTTTGAAAGAAGCAAAGTGTGGAACTTGGTTCCTAAACCTCCAAATAGAATTGTCATTGGAAATAGATGAGTGTTTAGGAACAAACTTGACGATTAGGGACAAATCACTATAAATAAAGCTAGACTAGTAGTGCAAGGATACATCAAGAAAAGGTAACCCTTGTTGACTGCTCCTACATGTTTGATGACAATCCTGCTCCTAAGCCGACTTGATAGTAAGGCACAAGTGATTTCTGATCTTAATGCTACAAGGGGTCAGAATTGGGTGCTTCAGGATGAGGTTTACACTCTGCGGGATGCTCTTGTGGAATCTCAAGGGGAAGTTACCAAATTGAAGGACTAGTTTCTTCTCCAACAGTAAGAAAGCAATGCTCGTATGGATACTCTGTTACAACTTCTTGCTCCAAACTCTTCCTCATTTTTTCCTCCTCCAAGCATTAGACCTTAATAACTTTTTGCGCTCTATCATTGAGCTTCTTCGTGCTTCTCTTTAAGACAATTATGTTTTGGTTGTATTTTTGTATGCATATCACACTCTGTTGGTGCCTGGTTTGGGCTTAATTGATGTGCGTCTTGAATGACTGTATCTCTTGTCTCTATATGATTGATTATTTATCTAACTCTTTGGATGGCTAATATCCTTATATTGTGAATCACATGTACATCTAGATTTGTTATTGTTGTCATTCTTGTGTTTGAGTTTGTTTTGATTTCTTTTCTAGTTTTCTTATTCTTACCTTCTTTTTTATATGTCAAAATGGGGAATTTTTTTTGTTGTGTTGACCTCATTAAAGGAACAGATATCTCAGGAGAAAAGCATATTTTGTCATCATAAAAAAGGGGGTGATTGATAAACCAACATTTCAATATTTTGATATATGTTTTGATATTGACAAACGTGAACAGGGATCACTAGGTTGTTCCAACAATGAGTTGAAAATAGTGGGAAAGACATAAATCCTTATTAAAAGTATAGACTTCTAAATAAGGAAAAGAAGTACAGAAGACTCCTTATAGGGAAAGGAAAGCTTTTTAAAGAAAAATAATAATTACTTTCCTTGTAGGATTCAACTAGGGTTTAATTCTCCCTTATAAAAGGATCGATTGACAAAGAGAAACAGAGTTTTGCAATCTAGAAATAGAGAGAACTTTATGGCAAGAACTCATCTGGCGCTAAAGTGAAAGGGCAGAAGAAAGAAGAACTTGAGTTAAGTTTTCTTTTAATATTTAGTTTTCATTGTTTCATCTTAGAATCATTGTTTAGGAATAATTGTTCGAAGTGTAAAAACGAATTTGTGAGGTTTGTAACAAGAAGTCGGTTTGGCTTCATGGAGAGAAGAGTGCACAACTATAGTTAGTTAGTGTAAGTAACAAGAAGTGGGTTTGGCTTCTTGGAAAGTGGAGTATGCGATTGTAGTAAATCGTGGAACAATTTGAGTGAACTGCTGAGGTGAGGTACTAGAATTAGTCCCTTTGATTATTGAGTTGTAACCTAAAGTTTATCTTTGATTATAGTGAAGTTGTGGCATGGTTTCTCTTCCCTTGAACAAGGAGGGTTTCCACAATAAACATGTTATTATGTTTACTGTGTTTATTCTTTTCAATATTTACACAGGAATCTGGCTATTGTTTAGGTGGTTAAGATTTCTTCAAATAGTAGGCTTATTTTTTTATTTTGGTGCTTGTATATATGTATCTCTCTAATTAAGAGTCTATAGTTTCAATATCTATTATTTCATTTACAATTTTCACTTCGATTTCATTTTTGTTTCTTTCTTTTTCTTTTTGTTTTATGTAATCAAGGGTGTTGCATTTTTGTTGTAATGCTAGAAGCTAAAAACTGCAACAAAAAAAAAAGGAGTAGGAATCAAACAAGAGTCACTCCCATCCAAAAGACCCAACATGTATATTCTGAGAGAAATATGAAAAATTTCGTGATAACAAGTTCATTCTAGAAGCTGCCAAAAAAGTGTTGGACATTCTCACAAAAAATACTTTACCATGAACTACATTAGAAATTCTCATAGCTTGAGGCATGTCAGACACTGTCATTAAATATATTTCACCCGATATAGATGTATCCACCATGATTCAACTAGTTCTTCTAGTATAAAACTAGAAACCAGAAACTAACAAAGATACACCAGAATAAAACACAGCAAACTAGAATATAGAATATAAGGGGGGATTTCTCTTAATCTCCTCTGTAAAAAGAAGAAGACTCCAATTATTGTTAGGTAATATAATGGGGGTTATGATAATAAAGAATATCATTCAATTTTCAATAAGTGGCCATTCAATGCTATTGAATGAGCCTAAACGGTCTTGAAGAGCTTGGATTAGGGATAATGGAACATTAATAGTCATTCAAGAATTGGAATCAATTATCTCCTAATTTTAATTGTAGATATAAAGAACAAGACATATTCATTAGAAAAATATTGAACAGAAGAAAACTCAAGTTACTAGACCCAAAAACATGTGACAACAAGAAAACTTCACAGTGAGCAACTTGTAAACTGCATGGGGTCTAAGCCACAACCTGCTTAGGAAATGATATCATAGCCTGACAGTTCTCTACAAGCGCATCAATAGTACTAGAGATGATTCTGGGACAGTGTTGTATGTTCAAGCTTTCAAGTTCCTTAACTAAATCGAGCAAGAAGGGTAAGCCGTTGTCCGACACCAAAGGGCAACTGGACAGTGAGAGAATAAAAAAATTGAACAGTATAGAACTTACCAAAGTTTTAATACCATAATAAGTGATTTCACAATTAGGAACATCCAGTTCATTAAGAAACAAACAATAGTTTGAAATTTTTACTAAGGTTGCATCGGGGACATGTCTGCAACAATCTTTGATCAGAGAATTCAGAGATATCCAGTGCCGCTCTATTATGGCTAAAATTGATTTTTGTTTGACACCAAAGGGAAACCAGACAGTGAGAGGATCCGCAAATTGAGTGGTTTAGCATTGATCAAAGTTATAATCCCATAATCGGTGATTCCACACTTGGAAACATGAGTTCATTAATCAAGCATATAGATTTTGAATTTTATACTAAGGTTGCATCAGTAACATGTCTGGAACCATCTACCATCAAAGAGTTTAGAGATCCCTAGTGCAACAAAACTATTGCTAAAACTAATTTGTCTATAATATTGATACACCCGCTTATATTCACTACCATCAAATTATTAGATGTACATCATTGAACAAGAGGGAAGATCCCCTAGTCAATTATATCACGAAGCCGACTCAACTCTATATGAGTCAGTTTGTGACACAGTCTACCAACTACAACAATGGTAGCATTGCCTACTCCAGAACAATTGCGAATAGTCAAAAATAATAGTGAGTTGCAACAAGGATCAACCTAAGGGAGTGCATGGTTTAAGTCTTTCATACCAAAGCAGTTCACCAAGGAACCATTCTTCAGTTTCAAACCACAGTTCAAAATTATATTAAAAAACCTGGCCTGGATAATTTTGTGGCATTCCTTTAACTGAATGCTCTGAAGTGAGACTGAAGCTTTGACATAACCAATCAGTTCATCATCTGAAAGGACATTACTTTTTCGGATGCAAAACAACTTCAAATTTGGGCAACACTAACAAATAACTTTAAGACCCAAATAATCGACTACATTGCAAGCATTTATTGCAATGACCATAAGCTTCTACAGATGCTAACAAGTTCCCTAGAGCTAGAAAACCTTCTCTTTTACTTATTCAAGATCAATAAGAAGTACATTTGTCGGTGCAGTTCCATAATGTGATATAATATCTAGAGAGATGTCACTGATGTTTAGTCTCTTAAGCTTTACCTTTGTTAAAACATGACTAGTTGAATGAAAGAGATCCGTGATTCCTTGATCCCCAAGGAGTAGACATTTTTTTAATATAACAAGCTTCAGATTCGGGCAATATTAACCCACATCCTTGAGAGACTCATTCGCAATGTATGAACAATCATTTATTGATAAAGAGGTCTGATTTGGATAACTTCTGACAATGTTCAACAAAGACTTATCATTAATTCTTGGGCATTGGAAAAGATCAAGATTCTCTAACAAATGACAGTGATGAGCAATCTCAGATAAGCCTTCATCACCAACAGAAGACACATTCCACGAGGAAAGTTCTTTGAGAGTAGGGCAACCCCGAGCGATAGACTTGAGACCAACATCAGTCATACCACCAAAAAAGTTGTTTTTTCTAATAAATAGCTTTGCTAAACCTCTGTGATATGCAAATCCAATGGCAATACCAGCAAGTCTGACATCTATGATTTCCTACAAACAAGGGACCTGGCAAGGTATCCATTAGATTCTACAATTTCATCCTTGCGAATGTTGCTTAAAATCGTAAGCCAATGCTCGAAAAAACAAGCACAAGTACTTTTCTCTTGCCACTAGGAAAACATTTGAATACCTCAAAGATGAATTTATCAGGAAGTATTTCAATAGAAGGATGATTCCTCTTGCTCAAAATTTTCAAAAGTAATAGTGACAGAAATCCTCTTCCCATTTTTCCAACGTGATAAAAGCATAGATGATTGTCTTGGACTTGGATGTAAAGATTGAAAGAAAGCACCATTTTTTGAAAACCAGAAGATTAAAAATATCAAACTAAGATCATATTTTGTTTGAGAAAATGATCTTTGTTTGATGTTTTTAATCTTCTAGTTTTCAGAAAATGGTGCTCTTTTCCAAGCTTCATATCCAAGTCCAAGACAATCATCACTGCTTTTATCACTTTTCAAAAATGGGAGGAGGTTTTATGTCACTACTACTTTTGAAAATTTTGAGTAAGAGGAATCATCCTTCTACTGAAATCCTTCCTGATAAATTCCTCTATGAGCTATTCAAATATTTTTCCAGTGGCCAAGAGAGAAGTACTTGTGCTTGTGTTTCCAAGCGTTGACTTACAATTTTCAGCAACATTCACAAGGATAAAATTGAATAATCTAATGGATACCTTGCCAGGACCCTTGTTTGTAGGAAATTACATATGTCAGACTTGCTGCTATTGCCGTTGGAATTGCAAACCTTGGAGGTTTAGCAAAACTATCTATTCGGGGAAACAACCTTTGTTGTGGTGTGACTAATGTTGGTCTCAAGGCTATCGCTCGAGGTTGCCCTACTCTCAGAGAAATTCATCATGGAATGTGTCTTCTATTGGTGATGGAGGCTTATCTAAGATTGCTCATGACTGTCATCTGTTAGAGAAGCTTGATCTTTTCCAATGCCCAAAAATTATTGATAAGTCTTTGTTGTACCCTTGAATTTAATGGAGTCTGATGCTAGGCTCACTCATGATTCTATCTTTGTAAGTCTTACTAATCCACTGTGGAGTACATAACTTGTTTCTTGTTATTTTTCAACTCTTATGGATAGGAAAATATGTCTTCACAATAAAATTTCTAGTTTACCATCAATACTTCCACAAATATTCCAAGGACAACCCTTCTTACACTTGGCCCTGATCCTCTCCTTTTCATTAGGTTTCTGTGTAAGGTTCACACCCTTCTCAATTGAGTAAGTTTGTAGTGCTTCTCGAAACTCAACAGTATTCACAAAAATCATATACAACTGAAATAAAAGAAGTGGAAGTTGAGTCAAAATAGACCTTGGTACTTGCATTCCTAGATGGTGAATCTAGAACCGCATCAGACTCAATATGATCCCCTTCAACTTCACTAATATCACATCCAAGATGTAAGCTATCAAAATACAAGTCATTCCCACCTAATTTTCCTTCATATCTTCCCCTATTATTCTTATTATTATCTTCAAATCAATAGCTATACCTACAGGACCAGATGGTATCTCCTCTACATTTATTCTAGCAGCTCTCTTTACTAACTTGTTCTTGAATGTTTGGCTGTCTATCTTTACCAGACTCATCATCAAAGTCACTTAAGTCATCAATGTTCTCATCAACATCATAAAGTGACTAAGAATTAGACTGTTCAACATCTAAATTTACATTAGATTAATCAGGTGTTTGAAGGTGGTAGGAAGAAAAGTTATTACCTTCACCTACATCTTCATCTAAGTCCTCTAAAGAAACCTCAGGAGAACCAGAGTCCTTAATCTTTCCTTTGTCTACCATAGGTTGATGATCTACTTTTATATCTGTATCAACATTTTCATCAGATGGTTGAGGGGAAGACACATCAGCCCTAGCAATTATAACAATATATAGGGGGGCCTTACCTTTTTTGGGAGTCAACAATTAGGATAGTTGCACCTCATTATCATCCTCAACAATTAAAGAAGTACTAATTTGATGTAACACATATACATCAACAAAGCCCCCACCCTTTGAGTTGTTAATAAATCTTAACACATCAGCATCATAATTTAACATGTAATAACCACCTCTTTTGTTAACTTTGCACCCAATGTTTCAATTTTATCAACTCTCAATTCTCTAGCTAATTTATGGAAAAAAGCATGATATGTAGCTCATCCACATGTATTGCTATTTTTTCAAGATAAAAAATTCCACTGGCATACCTGAGTTCTGGGTCTGATAAAAAACAACCTCCATAATGCATTAGAAGTGTTACAATTGTCGAAGCCATAGTGTTACCATGCCTGCAAAGTATCAAGAATACTTTAAACAAAAAAGCATAATTTTAAGTAATTCTTTATGGATTACAACAAAAAAGCTCTATAATAATCCAATTGGACCACTAACAAGAACGAAATTCAATACAATTGACAATAACAAAGAAATTATTTCAGATGAATTTTATGAAAAAAATTCTAGAATCACAACATATTCACAACAAATGCCATTAATGCATTACAACTTTAAAAATTTCTATTATGTGTATATAAGGCATGTAACAAATCAAACTTCTTACAAAAATCATACCATAAGCTCTACAAAGGTTCTAAGCCCTAAAACCCTAAAAGACAACCAAAACCCAACTGCAAAACAAAGAGATATAATAAAAAGTTAACAAACTTACAACTATAGAGTGAAATGTGAACGCAAACACCTTAAAAATTCAAAAGAAAATGCGGTTATCAGCAATGGAATCGGGCCAAGAGAGGGTATGAGGGTTTGATTGAAATGAAAAAGAATGAAATGGAGGCATGAAAGAAAATGGAAATTAGTTTTAACATGTCATTTCCTATGTAACTTTTTAAAATGATGTGGAAAGCTTCGTGGACGCGTTTGTAATTCATGCACCACTGAGTAGTTCAAAAAAGGGTTTACAATGTTGTATTTCAGTGGGTTCGAGGGTTCAGTTGGCAAAGTCGTGAGTAGAAGGGTCTAGGTGACAAATGAAGCCAAGTACACGGGCCTCCCAGACTCTTCTCCCTTGTCACGATGAAAGTATATCCTAGGCGTAACGTGGTGTAAAGGACCCCGAAAGGCCCCACACAAGCCACTTAGCATGCATAAACAAGATAATAGAAAATCAAGAGATATTAAAAGACAATTCATATCATAAAGAGTTTTTGTAAAACAAAGCGGAAGTCGACATAGTCTTAAAGCCATCTATTACATCAATAGTCAATGGGACGTAACCCTGGCACTATGTACAACATTTGAAAAGTAAAGACAAAAACCAATAAAAGGTTCGGTCCTCGGAACACAAGGGCCCACTAATATTCAATAGCTACTAAGTGATCCCTAACCACAGAGATTGGAAGCTGGAGCATCAAACCCTAAATTTGGGAACAATGTAGGCAAGAGTATGCATTCGTACAAGAATATACCAAGTATGATAGCAATGCATAGAGATATAAAATCATGCAAAAAAAAGCTTTCATGTCATGCAAAGACCAAGTTAAAACAATAAGAAAGAGGTTAGAAAACATCATAGTAATCATGATCAAATCCAAGTAAATTCATCTTTGAACACTTGTGAGATACTTCTCGAAGTAGCCTTAGTTCATCATTATTAATGTGGGAGGTAGCCTTAACCAACATAGAGACCATGTGAGTTATAACATGGAATATGGTGTCTGCCCCACACCAAAAAGTGGTGTCCTTACTTGCCAAGGTAAGAACCTAAACTTCTTGCCTACGTGGATCCACTAGGTAATGTCTATCTAAGACGGTCATCCTATGGGAGCACATAGGTATGGGATAAGCAGATTACTACTAGAAACCTATCCTATATCTACGGGAGGGCTTCCATTTCAATATCCTCTCAGTGCTAAGCATAAAATCCCACAGAATAGTCATCAATCTTAACTTGGCTTATCTTTCATTGAAGGCACATCAAATAGCCAATCCAATCTAAGTTTCTTTAGAATAGCTCCTAATTCTTGATTCAAAGTTGAGTTGAGAAAAACTTTCAACTTTAAAAATCCTTAAGTGAGAAAATCGTTTGACATTCATGTATTGAGTAGTATGTGAGAAATCCTTTCACAACAATAACGCTAACAACATTTATGTTGTACTCTCAAAGCAACTAAAATCACTTTTCAACAGTTTCATAAAGAACATGCTATCTTCATAAACTCATCTTTCATAGATCAAAACCCACATTATATCATCATAGATTAGAAACATGGGTTATGCATGGGTTCGTGGGAATTCATCTTAAAAACATTGAATTATCTCAACTCATGCATAATACTTCATAAAACAATTAATTGAATCAACATTGAAAGGAACCCATAACATAGAATAAAACCCTAACTTCAATTGGAGATTTCAAACTATGTAAATTGGAGAATTTAGGAACTCTATGGAGGAAAGAGCTCCACAGATGAAGACGATCATACCTTGATGCCAAAAGCTTGCAATCAATGGAGGATTAGGATACTTTGTCTTGAAAACCCTAGCTTGACTTCTTCTTCTTTTAGAGAGAGAAATATTTGGGGGAAGAACTTGGAGGGATTTGGGGAAATTTAAAGAGTGATTTAGAATGGTTAAATTTGAGGCTTAAAAGACTTATATAGGGTCTAGGATTAGGATTAAAATGATCTAGTTTAAGTATTGGATGCATAGTAAAAGACACATATGACCTTGAAAAAATAACCGACGACACACTTTCAATGAAACTTTCACCCGCCATTCCCGATTCACGGCCCGTGAAGGCTATCGTGAACCAAAGGCTTGGATTTATTTTCTATGTCAATCTCCAAGGATAGGTCTACCATCCGTGGATCCTTCTACATGTCGTGAATCTGTCCGTGAATCATTGATTTAATAACGCTATCAAGGACACTTCATCCAATACTAAGTGCCAACGATCGTTAAGTAGTAATATAAGCCAACTAAGTGAGTTGGGGTTGAGTCCCAAGGGAGTGGTTTGTAATTGAGAATCAATAGGCAAGTAAGGATATGCTCAAGTCAATCATTGCTAAAAACTTTTACAAATAAAAGCATGGTTTAAATTTGGGGTGACACAAGTGCAAATATCATGGGAATTTGTTTCAACTATCAGCTACAATAACAAATAATACGAAAATAACAAGTATAAAGACGGGTTCTTGGGATGTGATTGGATTATGGTCTAAGGTAGACAATCGGGTAATTACAATTAATAGTGAATCGCTATAAATCAGTGAATAAGCTAGACTTTAATGGGGTAAACTTTCTCTCGAACAATTTACCCCGAATCAAATTGGTTTCTCTCGAACACCAATAAGTAGCAATTAAGAACAACCTTCGCTTTAGTCCATTCACTCTCTCGAGCTGAACCCATGACAACCCAATACCCACAGACCATCAATTCAACAATTTTGGTTTTAAAACCTCTCTCTTGAGCAAGCCAAAAACACGAAGTTAGGATTGTATTTGCAACTACAACCCATTAATTTCAACCACAATTACTCAATGAAATCACTTTTAAACAACATTTACACTATCAATTAACAATACCCAGTAGCTAAATCAACCCATAATCACATAATCACACCCTAAGAATTGGGGTTTTAGCTGGACATAATAAAAAGATAGAAATCGATACCAAATTTTGTTTACATCAACTGGGTGCGATTAATATTGTCTTTACAGAGGTCTAAGATGAAGAATCTTCAACACCCACTGCCAATTTTTTAGAAATGGAAATCTTCAAAGCTAAGAAGAAAATGTCTCTAAAACTCAGTTCTAAGCTTTCTAACTTGAAAACTTAATAATCTTAATGATAAAAATGAACTGGTTACTAAACTAAGAATTTAAAAACGTATTTATAGTTGCCCAAAAATGTATTGCAAAGGACCATTTGGCGCAATAAGTTGGGATCGCCGATCCACTTTGCGATCCACCCTTTGGTCAATTCCATTGCCTTTTTGCTTTGGCCTTCAACATCTTCAAGTTCTGAAACTTTGGACGATATGGTACAGCATCATGGAACCTTCGGCAACTCGCCGCCTGCTCCTTTCTGTCGTCGACTTGATTTTCTCCTTCAGGACTTGGCATACTGGAACATTAGGCGAGACCATGGCCGCTCAGTGACCCGCCCACTCGGTTAGGCGATTCTCAAGCTTTGTTTTCTTTGTTTTTTCAGTTGCCTTGTTCCTTTTTGTTCAATAGTGTCCATGCTTTGTTCCTCAATCCAAATACCTAAAATTCAAGGATTTATATCAGTTATTGGCACAAAATATGTATTTGAGGACACTAAATCTATTAAATTAAAGCCCTAAATGAATCCAAATCGTGGACTCATCAACCATTGCCTTAGAATAATTTTCACAAGGCTTGGGTTCAAGGAAGGGTTCACTGACTGTGAACTCTTCCACCGTCCTTGAACCCTTCCACCGTCCTTGAACCCTTCCTTAGACCTTTGCTTTAGAATATTTTTCACACGGTTTAGGTTCAAGGATGGGTTCGCTAACCGTGGACACTTCCACTTTCTTTGAACCCTTCATTTGACCCTTGCGTTAGACTATTTTTCATAAGGCTTGGCTTCAAGGATGGGTGCACTGACCATGGACTCTTCCACCGTCCTTGAACCCTTACTTAGAATATTTTCCACAAGGCTTGGGTTCAAGGATGGGTTCACTGACCGTGGACTCTTCCACCATCCTTGAACCCTCCTTAGACCCTTCTACCATTCTTGAACTCTTCCTTACAAGTCTTCTTATTTTGAAGTGTTACATGCCTTTTACTTAATCTTACACCCCAAGCCTACATCTTAGAAGTGGCCAACACTTGAGAACCATTGTTGGTCCCCAAGCGAACTCTTAGCATGTTTGACTACATAGTCAGACTTACTCAAGCGATAATAGGCTTAAAACATAATTTAGAACATTTAAACTAAAAAAAATACTCAACTCAAACTGGCTGTAAAATACTCAATAACATAAGTATAACTGTCACGACCCGAGCCTACACCCTGGACGTGGCCGGCACTCAAGAACCATTGTTGGTCCCCAAGTGAACGCTCATCTTGGCTGACTACAAGCGGAAGACTAACTTGAGCATTCATAAGCATCAAACTGAAAGAAACGCTTAAAAACGGTTTACTGAATCTCAAAATTTTCTGAATATAATGAGTATGAAACATAAGTTTAAAATAATATATATAAAAATTGAAAGACTTTCCAAAACTATCTATCTATGAAGTCTCTACTATTAAGGAAGGATGTCGAGACAAGACCCACGACACCTCAAAACTACTAACTAAAAAGTAACTGTGAAGTCCTTTGGAATACAAGGAGGTTCACCAAAGCTAACTGGAGTGTAGAATGATCTCAACAAAGCGCCTGTTGATAATCATGAACACCTATATCTACATCATAAATGGATACATGTCGAATGACGTCAATACATGGAATGTACGAGTATGTAATAAAGCTGAATAACAGATAATTTAAAGAAAGGACTGCTACAGTAACAATGTACTCAAGCTGAATATAAAAAAATAAAAGAGTTAAATCATTTAAAGCTTTACAAAATACTTTCTCATCTCTAAACTCAACATAATAAGTGATATAATAAAAATACACTTTTAACTCTATTTGGGAGATTCTCTAACCGAAAACCATCACTATGAGCTACGTGATGATACAACGTTTCACCCACGCTGCCAAAACTGTCCTATACCTTGTCGTGGTATAGAACATCCTCAACTAAGAGGATCCACTAAGATATGCTTAAAAGCAATAAGGATTCAGCTAAAAAGTATGACCCTTTACCTATGCTGGGATACATGGTTTATAGGGGCTGTGAGTTGTTTGAACTCTCCCCCATATCGGTTATCAATGCTAATCCCAATAATATATACTCATGCTCATATGTTTAAAACAAATATAACTCTACCTCTGGTTTGAGATAATTGCTCAAACTACCCTCTTAAAAGAGGTAACTGCTCTTGAAATAACTTTTGAACTCATAACTGATCTATAAATCTCAGTTTCTCTTTTATCAATGTAATAATTGATGCCTCTGGGAATACATAGTCCTCTTATACTCATACTTGAAAACTCTTTGTCAAAAACATTTCAAAATCATATTATAATATGATCATTGCTGACTCGGGAAGTCATACTGCATAAACATTGATGGTATATCTAGATACCATACTGCCTAAACATTTATGGCATACTCGATTTTCATACTAATCATGTTTTAGAATTTTTTTCTCAAAACTCATCTTTACTTCCTCAAAACTCAGTTTAAAACTCAAGTGTTGGCTTTAAAAAAGATTCTCAAAAGTTATAACTCAATTCATACGGTTCATGCGGAATTATGGATATGAACTACTCAAATCAGGGAGCTTAATAGCAATATGGAAACTCAGTACTCAGAACTCAAGAACGCAAGAACTCAAGGACCCTACTCATCTTAATAATACTCAATTCATTGGGTTCATGTTGAAATATAGACATGAACGAATCAACTCAAGAATCTTAATGCATAACATATATCAATTCAATAATTAGGAATAGAATTTCAAAAAGAATCAAGAACTCAAGAACTCAAAATCAACTTATCTCAAGAATATTCATATCTGGGGATAGAATCCTAGATTTCTCTTTTACTTATATAAAAGTAGATGTAGGGGGTGAGGACGAACTAGTACAACACTATGATAGTCTTACATACCTTGAAGAACAAGGTTCTTGAAGAATCTTGAAAAAGAACTTGGTTTAGAAGCCTTCAAACCCTATTTTGAATGAGAAAAATCAAGAAAACCTTTCTTAAGATTTCTTGAATTAGTTTCTTGAAACTCTATGTCCAAGAATTATGATTTTCATTAGTGATTCATAATTGTATGGAGGAATTTGAGTTGGAAAGAATGGAATTCTTGGAGAAAAACTTACCTTGAAAAAAGAATCTTGAATGGAGTCTTCTACTTTGATTTTTTGTTAGGGTTTTGTCTTAGGCTTTGAGATAGAAGAGAATGATGGATTAAAAGATGGAAATAGGATTATTTAAGGTTTTATAGGAGTTAAGAAATCCGTTTTTAAGGTTTTCCTAGTGGTATAAGGAGAAGAAAATTACCTTATTTAGAATTTTTCTTGCGGCTATAACGGAACTGCACTACACCAGTTGCTAAAATGGTCATAACGTTGTACTCAAAAATTGGATTGACGCGAAATTGTTGGTATTGGATAGAGGATTCAAATACCTTTAATTTTATAGGTTATGGGCCACGTAAATATTATATTCTATGAGATATGGTCTTTTTAATTTGACCTAAGTAAAATCTTATGTCAAAACTTAATCGATAATGAAACTTTCAACTCTACTTTGTGCTAGGAGTTTCTAGTGACCTTAATTGATATCCAAAATCATTCTCACACTAAATAATTTACCTTAACACCTAAGAAAAATTAAGACTCACTCAGTACGACCTTATACTCAATTCAAGAATGGTTTGGGATTAACTTAGAACTTTTCAGGGTGTTACGGTACCAGTTTGCAAAAAAACATCTCAGGGATAAGTAAATACTGAGAGATTCCTCAACTGTAGCTATCTATGAATCCTCTATTATGGAAGATGAATGTCGAGAGAAGACCTACGTCATCTCAAAAAAACTGACTAGAACATAAATGTGAAGTCCTCCGGAATGAAAGGAGGCTCACCCAATCTATCTAAAGTGCCAAGTGATCTCAAAGAAGAGCCTATTTATAAAGCTAAACACGTGTATCTACATCATAAAAAGATGCAGGTCGAAAGACATCAGTACATTGAATGTATGAGTATGTAATAAAGGTGAATGGATAAATAAGTGGAATGATAAGGCTAAAAGAATGCTTTCCTCAACTAAATTCAATACAAAGCAATGATAAGAGATGAAAATATTTAAAGCATCATAAATAAAAGATTTTAACTCATAGATGTTTATAAAAATATAATAAAAATAATCTTTACTCTTATTTGAGAAATTCTCTAACTAACAACTATCACTATGAGCTACGTGATGATACAGTGTCTCACCCACGATTCCAGTACTGTCATATGCCTTGTCGGGGTATTGAACACCTCAACTAAGTGGATCCACTAAACCTCTGCTCGTAAGCAATAAAGAGTCTCTAAAATGTACAATCCCTTACATATGTAAGATGTGCATTAAGATTAAGATATCATAATCTGAATATTAAGATGTAGTTTTTATGTATGAATATTGAATCATTAAGATTGTTTATTTTTAATACCTGAATGTGCATAATTTATTTCATTTTAAAATTAAGAATTAAACATTGTATGGATAAAAGTTATAATACAAACAAAAGTTAACTTCTTCCAAAAAATTGTTTCAAAAATAAGTTTATAACCCACGCTAGAAAAAAAATTATTCATTTGTTTTCTCAAAGAAATTTTTCTCAAGAAACAATGATACTTTCTTTAACAACAAACGAATTGTGAAAAGAAGAGTTCTTCATAAATATCAATTCACCCAAGAATATTGTATATATTAAAAATATTAGATAAATACTTGTAAAAGATTATGAAAAGTTATTTATTAAAAGAAAATGGTACTTGGTTGAAACTATCCCAGAAGAGAAGCAAGGAAGAAGAGAATTTGTTTACAAAAGAACACTAATTATTTTAATAGAGTCAGAATGGTATTAAAGTCTCATTTGTTTTCACTTAATGAAGGTCTGAATCTGAATGATTCAAACATTGGGCCATTAAGTGCGTTTGTTTTTTTTTTTGAAAAAAAAAATCACTTAATGGGTCTGAAAGAATCTGATTTGCTCAGATTTATGAGGGAGTATTTCTATTCAGACTCTTTTTAACACTAATTTATTTCCCCATAAAGCTCACACATAATTATTTTTTCTCTCTCGATATGTTGGCTCTCTCTCCCATTCTCTTCATTATCAGCATAAATTATTATTTTTTTCTCTTATATACATTGCCTCTCTCTCTTCTCTCCATGGAGTTGAATTTTTTTTCCTATTGAACAAGTATGTCTTAAAAAAAATGTTTTACAAGTACTTTGTTCATTAATTTGTATCTTAAAAATATTCTTGGTATTATTGTTTACTTCTTATGAACTCTGAAATTTTGGTTGCAAATTTATATTTTGTTTATAAAATCAGAGGTCTTGTGTGTGCTTATTCAATAATACAAAATATGCGCTAAAAAAGTTTAGGTATTATCTTCTTCTTTTTTTTTCCAAAAGAATTGTTGTAATAAGAGCATCTAAATAAAATTAGAAGCCTAACACCAAATTATAACAAGAGGCCTTAAATATTTACACACATGCACAAAAATAATATTAATTTTGGGTAGTCTTTTCTATTCTTACATACTAATTATTTTTTGTTTATATTCTAAAGAGGCCCTAAGCATTTAACCTCACATAGTACTATTATTATTTATAAAACTAAGAATTTATTTTAGTTAAAAAGGTTAGACATTTGTTTGTGTTGCCTTTTATTTTATATTCTTATATGTTTTTGGATCTATGTCAAGAACGTCTGAATAAAATTAGTAGCCTAACACCAAATTATCACAAGAGGCGTTAAATATTTATATACATATATAATAATATTATTAATTTAGGGTTGCCTTTTTTATTCTTACCTACTACTTGTTTTTTTGTTTATATTCTCAAAAGAGACTAAGCATTTAACTATACATAGTAATAATATAATGTATCAAAGTAAGAACTAGTTGTAGCTAATAAGAAGTTAGACATTTGGCTGGATTGCCTTTTTTATTCTTGTATGTTTTTGGATCTATGCCAAGAATGTCTCAGTAAAATTACTAGTCTATCACCAAATTATAACAAGAGGCCTTAAATATTTACACACCTGCACAAAAATATTAATTATTAATTTAGACATGCATTCAGATGCCAAAATCAAACAATCTTAATCATTCTATGTTCTGATCTAGTGAGAATATCTTAACCATTCAGACATACATTTAGATTCAAACGTCTTAATTTTAATGAAAACAAATGAGGCCTAAGACTCAATTATAGATATGATTCATTCAGACCCATTAAGAGGTTCTTTAGAAATAGAAACAAATGGACTTAATAGGCTGAATCTGAATGATTAAGATTTAGACCTAAAAACTAATCATACTTAATAGGCTGAATATGAATGATTAAGATTCAGACCTCCATTAAGTGCCAACAAATTATTGGAAAAATGATTCTAGTATCTCCAAAGGAATTATTTTATTTCCTATTATATTTGAAAGAGAATATTATTTATTTCCTAAATATTTTCTCTCCATAAATAATATTCTATTGCCATTATTATTATCCTTTAATTAGCCATTATTTTCTGTCATAATATGGTTGTTGCCAACGACTCTTTGATGAAAATGTATTGCCTTCAATTCATTGATTGTACTCAATGCCTTTATGGTTTTTTGACTATTTCAACCATTGATATATTAGAGAGGTTACTGATTTTCCTATATAAATCTAAGTCGCATACTTGTGGTGT
The DNA here is from genome assembly GCA_036250505.1 of Solanum acaule. Lineage (NCBI taxonomy): Eukaryota > Viridiplantae > Streptophyta > Magnoliopsida > Solanales > Solanaceae > Solanum > Solanum acaule. The sequence goes on along the minus strand of JAJOOR010010354.1, from coordinate 504 downwards.
GGGAGAAAAGAGAAGATGATAATTCTTCTTTTAATATATTCTTTTGCTGAATTTTCTTTCTATTGAATCTTTGTTAGTTTTTGGCTCCTAGTTTTACAATAGAAGAGCTTGTTGAATCTTGGGGGATAAATCTATACCGGGTGAAATATCCTTAAGGACACTTTCTTTCGACAAGCCTCAAGCTATGAGAATTCCCTATAAGAGTTCGTGGTGAAGTACACGGTTTGGTGAATTTTGTACAAGTGTTCATTATGAAGGTATTTTCCGTAAGATTTCCAACAATCTTAAGGATATTTTAAACTTTGTTCTTACGAAAAACAATACCTCTCTCTCTGAAAATAATCATGAAGAAGATTGTTATCATTTAAGTCTCTCTTGTACAAATTTTCCTCACGATGCTTGTCAATTGTTTGGACGTTATTTGCAATAGCTAGCATACAGATTTTTTTTATTGAATTTGTTAAAGTTGTTTGCAAAGTGAAGGGGGGGGGGGGGGGGGGGGGG
>JAJOOR010010353.1:0-44344 GCA_036250505.1 Solanum acaule | reverse complement strand
AATGGGTTCCTCTCGGACACCCATTTGCCACATGAAGACCAGCCTACGCCTTACCCCACTCACTCTCTCGAGCTGAGTGTTAGGATATGGGACTAGGGATCACCCTCTCGGGCTGAACCTCATGTCGACCCACTCCTTAGGCCAACAGTCTAGTGGTCTTGGTTTCGCGACCTCCCTCTCAGGCAAGCCGAAAACACTTGGGTGGTTTCGTATTCTCAACTAGAAACCCATTAAATTAAACCACAACCACTAGGTGAAATCACCATTAAAATACATCTACTCTATCAGCAAGCAAGACCCAACACCAATATCAACACATATTTGCTAAATCACACCCCAAGAATGGGAGTTTTTAGCCACACATCAAGAAATAACAAAATACACCTAACATGATACTAAAATCAAATGGGTATAAGAAATTAAACCTTGATTTAAGAAAGGAAGAAGAATGGAGAAGACCCACTTCCAACTTGGAGAAGATGAAATCCTTCTCTTTTCAAGTCTCCTACAAAACCCTCTCCAAACTTGAGAGAAAAGATCTAAAAACGTATTATTCTATTATGAAAATAATAATAATGGTTCGAAACTTATAAAATTAATAAATAGTTCATTATTTATAGACTTTAGAAGATAGCGCTGGCAGATCTTTCGACGAAGTTCGTCGATGCCGCCGAATGACTCAGCGACTCGCCCTTCTTCTGTTTCATCGCCGTTTCATGCTTGCCTTCAGCATCTTCACGTTTTGGACCATTGGGCGGTATAGTACTGCTTCGCAGAACTATTCGGCGAAACACTGACTGATCCTTTCATCGCCTTTTTTATTCTCTTCCTTCAGGGCTTCGTATACTGGAACAAAGGGCGTAGTTTCTCCTTTCGGCGAATCGCTAAAGGTTCTTGGCGATGCTCATGCTTCAGCTTCTTTGTTCTTTTCAGCCCTTTTGTTCCTTTTTGCGCCTAAGTGTCCATGCTTCCACTAAAACTTCAAATACCTGAAACTTAAGAGTTTTCATCAAATATTGAGACAAAGTAAGCATTCGAGGACAATATTTCTATCAAAATAAAGCCCTAAATCTGTCCAATTTGTGGACTCATCAACACCCCCAACTTAACCTTTTGCTTGTCCTCAAGCAAACTCAAGTTCAGCCGTTCAAAAACGGTGTCTCAAACAATGTTACACAAGACTCTATCATGAGTGCACACAACAAGACTCAATTTACTTATGCAAGGATCAATTGTGTACTCAAAGATTCAAGTCATGACACACCATTACCAAAGATTCTCATGGTCGCAATACTTGCTACTTGTGCCAGTTCAAGCTCAACAAAAAGTATCTAAATGCCTCAAACGAAAAATGATTCCATATTTACACACAGAGGTTATTCAATTCAAGATTAGGAATCCGATGTAACGCTCACACTTAGAAAGAGGAACACAATGCATGTTTTCACCCATAGGTTTGCCCTTATTTTCCAATCGACTTTCGATTCGGTTTACTCAAGATCCAAAAGGTCTTTCTAAGTCTTGTAATGGGGATGAGTGCAAAGGTATGGTCATTTATACTCATTGACTTTTTCCTCGCGAGTTTTGGCATTCTCAAGGCATTCCCTTCTTTTCCTTTATCAATTCTTTTGCTAGTGCTTCTAAGTCATCTTTTTATTCACCTCCATGGATTGCTTGGAAACCCGATTTCTTTCGTACTTTATTCCACATTTCATTCTTTTTTTTTCTTTTTTTTTTGAACTTTGAATTAAATTGAATTGAAGGGGTTCCATTTTTATGCAATACCATTGGTTAAGGGGGACTTTTCTTGCACTTCTTGACTTCTCCTTTTCCCTTTCACCACACCCCCAACATAGGCTTTTGGCCTAAGTTGGCTATTCACTAAACCACAAATTAAGAGGATTATAGGTAGAGGGTCAAGTAAGGTCTAGGGTTCATCAAGGTTGTTCCAAAGATAGGTAAGGCTCAAAGGGTGTTCAAAAGAGTTTCACACGCTCACGGGTAGGCCACAAAAGAGGTATATGTCAAATTTGGCTCACACTCATTTAAAATTGCCTAAGATCATATCAAGAGGACACTTTTCTAAATCAATCAGACTAACATCGCAAATTCTAGGTTTATTCATGCATGGTTCAAAGCAAGCTAATAACACAAGGCATTGATACTTAAAGCAAACAGGACTACACACCTTCGCTAGTGTACAATGGTCATTACAAGAGAATTAATTGGATAAATGGCTAATCACAACGAGATGCTGTGAGTTCACATATTGTCTATGGAACTTCATTTTGCCTCATCGTAGCCGTACATTCATGTTCGTTCAGTTGAGAGCACTATTCAAGTCATCGATATTGATCGAAACCTAGACTCAAATTTTTTTGCGAAAGAACAACCACATTTCAATTCACAAAGGGTGGCAATAATGTGCGAAAATTTCAAAATTTTTTGGAAGGGTCAAAAATCATTTGCAATTAAAAACAAAAGAGAGCCATGAGCTCAAACATCCACAAAAAGCAGTTTAAAAACAATTTTAAATAGAACAACCCAAATATATACAAAAACACAAACATCCATAGCAAGCAAATAAAGGTGAGACTCACCCCACCATAATCAAAATATATTTATCCTCAATTATATAACAATAATGCAGAGGTCAAATTAAAGAAAGACAGATATAGGGCTAGAGAATAATCCTGGTTAGGCAGCTGTTTCGAGTTGGAGTCCTTCAATAGATGTCGCGTAAAGCAGAAGGTATGTTGGGGACGTTTGGTACATTGTCGAGTGATTCATCAAGCTCTGTATAGCTTTTCTTAGCTTTCCAATGCACCTATCTTCAACCCACGCTCTCGAGTGATTAATCAACTGCCTTTTTGTGCGTTGGCCTGCAACTTATCCAGTTCGTTCCCATTCGATGGTACATAACTTCTCAGTAGTTGTGGATGTTTAAACGGCGGTGACCATCTGGGTTGCTGATCAGGTCGACAATTCACCGAAACTGTCCTGAGCTCACCGAGTTTTACAGACTCTAGATTTTGAAGATATCTTGAGTCAAACGGCAGAATAGATTTGATCGCCGGATTTTTTTGGCGACTTGCCATTCTGCACCTCTTTGGCACCTACCACACTTTAATCTGTAAAACTAAGATACTATTATTTTACTAGTACGCAAATATAAGATAATAAGAGGTTTTGGGTTGCCCCCAAATAGCGCCTTAGTTAACGTCGTGGCACGACGCAAGTTAAGACTTTAAGCTTCATAGTTGGAGCCACCCACATCATGATTCGGTAACCCCTAGTTTTCATGTATGTGAACATGAGGTAATGCCTCCTCCATAAAATTTTCTAGCTGCTGGACAACTTTGGAGTGAGACCAAATTATGCGCTTTATGCCTTCAGTGTCCTCTTTCAGTTCGTCCAGCGCTCCATCTTGCTCACTCAACTTGAATAGAATGGTTGAGAGCATTTCCTCAACGCGTTCCACCTCCTTGTCCCTATAACTCTTTCTTTCACCAAGAGGGGCACATTTATCCTTTTTATTGCACTAAGATTCGATCTTCATCACCCTCTTGGCCAATCCATCCATCTGTGTCCTCAGCGTGGCCAGCATAACATCTTTCTCAATCTCTCGCTCAGCTTCAGCCATGTGGTCTAGCAACTGAGCCACCATCATGTAGGGAATATGTGCAAACCCTCCTGGAATTAGTTCATCAAGAAACTGCTTGTTTTCAGGGTAGAAGCTTCTGTAGAAGCAGTCCAGAAGAACCATGTTAGGGATGCCATGACTTGGGCCTTGAGATATTAGCCCTTTGAATCTTGCCCACGATTTATGTATTTGTTCTCCCTCCAACTGCTAGAAGGTCAGTATGCAATCTCGGATCCTCATTATCTCTAGTGGAGGAAAACCCTTTATTTGTGGGTGCTTATTCAACCTAGTTGTGCCTTGCTTCAGAGCACAACTTAACAGAGCAAGATCAAGAGTAAGGTTAGTAAAACTACGGCTAAAACAGAACGAAAACTTTACTTAGCTACAATTTCTCAAGTAACACCATTCCCCGGCAGCGACGCCATTTTGATGCTTATCGTGACCAACGACACTAACCTAGGGTTCGAGTGTCTACGATCGTCGATAGTATAGTAACCCAACTAAAGGTTGGGGTCGTGTCCCAAGGGATTGGTTTTGAGAATTGATAGAAAAATAAAATTAAGCTCTAACTAGTTGCAACTAAAGACATTAACAATTAAAAACATAGTAAATTAAAAGGGGGTGACACAAAAGTGTCAAATATCGATTGGGGGTTTTGTCACAAGTAGTAAAAACAGCAAAAATTAACAAGAAAAATCAAGTATGGGGAAATGTTCTTGGGGTGTGACTGCAATACATGTTGAGATAAATTGTTGGGTACATGCTTTCAATAGGAAATTTGCAAGATAATAGTGACTAAGCTAAGCTTTAGATGGAAATAAGTTCCCTCTCGGGCAACTTACCCCATTTCAAATGGGTTTCTCTCGGACACTCATTTGCCGCATGAAGACCAGTATATGCCTTACCCCACTCATTATCTTGAGCTGAGTGTTAGGATATGGGACTAGGGATCACCCTCTCGGGCTGAACCTCATGTCGACCCACTACTTAGGCCATCGGTCTAGTGGTCTTGGTTTCGCGACCTCCCTCTCGGGCAAGTCGAAAACACATGCGTGGTTTTGTATTTGCAACTACAAACCCATTAAATTAAACCACAACCACTAGGTGAAATCACCATTAAAATAAATCTACCCTATCAGCAAGCAAGACCCAACAACAATATCAACACATATTTGCTATATCACAGCCCAAGAATGAGGGTGTTTCGCCACACATCAAGAAATAACAAAATACACCTAACATGATACTAAAATTAAATGGGTATAAGAAATTAAACCTTGATTTAAGCAAAGGAAGAAGAATGGAGAAGACCCACTTCCAACTTGGAGAAGATGAAATCCTTCTCTCTTCAAGTCTCCCACAAAACCCTCTCCAAACTTGAGAGAAAATATCTAAAAACGTACTATTATATTCTAAAAATAATACTAATGGTTCGGAACTTATAAAATTAATGAAGAGTTCATTATTTATAGACTTCAGAAGATAGCGCTGGCGAATCTTTCGACGAAGTTAGTCGATGCCGCCGAATAACTCGGCGACTCATCCTTCTTCTTTTTCTTCACCGTTTCATGCTTGCCTTCAGCATCTTCACGTTCTGGACCATTGGGTTGTATGTTATTGCTTCATGGAACTATTCAGCGAAGCGCCGACTGCTCCTTTCATCGCCTTTTTGATCCTCTTCCTTCAGGGCTTCGCATACTGGAACAAAGGGCGGAGCCTGTCCTTTCAGCGAATCGCTAAAGGTTCTTGGCGATGCTCATGCTTCAACTTCTTCGTTCTTTTCAGCCTATTAGTTCCTTTTTGTGCCTAAGTGTCCATGTTTCCACTAAAACAACAAATACCTTAAACTTAAGAGTTTTCATCAGATATTGAGACAAAATAAGCATTCGAGGACACTATTTCTATTAAAATAAACCCTATATGAGTCCAATTTGTGGACTCATCAGTTACTAACAAGATGGTTCTATTATGTTACAATGTTATTACATGATAAATGTGCTTATGACTTGTGTTTTACACTAAAAGTGCATGGTGACTCTCAAACTTGGCAAATGCATCATTTCCAACCAAAATGTCCCTTTTTATCATATTTCAAGGATTTTTATGCATGCTTCCATACTTAGTACATATTTGTGCTAACCCCTATTTCTTCTACATTTTTGAAAAGTGTAAGTTCCGGCTAGGTGAAGTGTACTTCCTTTCTTAACAAAGGCTTGGATTTCTTATATCCAAGACTTGTGGTGAGTCCTCATGGTTCGAGGACAAAATGTCATTGACTTCTAGTTGTTCTTCTTATAGACTATTTTTGAGACTTTTGATTGTAAAGGGTTGTGACCCTATTGATATTCTATTTTAGTAGATGGTTAATGAGACAATGTCTAGACTTCATTTTTGGTTTAATGAAAAAGACTTCGATTGTAAAAAATTCAGATTCCCCATCATTTCTATTTCCTATGTTTATGTATGCTAAGGGGTTGTATGAGACCCCTTTGGGATCAAGTACGTCATGTTGCATCTATGGGGTACCCCTGGGTTGTGACAACAACTAGAGGTCGAGAGACCTGACACATACAATTAACCTTGTTAATCAGTAACTTAATAACCAAAATTAGTTCATTGCCAGAGATATTATATATGAAGTCCAATACATGTTGCAACCCTGGAATTTTTCAATCACTTTAGTAATATTATTATTCATTCTTGCATTCTTTTCTTTACAAATAAAAATCAAGCACTTATTGCATTCTTAAATAAAATTAAACTAGTATAATTTAGTAAATAATTATTCGACAAGTCCTTTAGGTTCGATAATCTAGTTCTTTTAAGAGGCACTGTACTACTTGAGCAACCATGTACACTTGTATGTGCAATTGGAAGCAACATATTTTTGGCGCCGCTGCCGGAGATTTAGAAATTAACTATTCTTCTAGGTTATACTTTTTCTTTTTATTTATTTATTATTTTTTTTGCTCTTTTTTAATTAGTTTCTTTTTCAACAGTTAATTTTTTTCTTTCTTTGAAAAAATTGGTACTCTTCTTGATATGGATGATTGGGATAAATCGTGTTTGGGTGATGAGTATTCTTGTAATTATTGTAATGGACACCACTTGGATATCAAGTGTCCTATATGTCATAAATGTGGTCATCAATACATTCATTGGAATGGTTGTCTTAAATCTTATTCCCTTCTTCCGAACCCCTATTATGATTCTTCCATTATTTGTGATTTTTGCAGGAGTGATGAACTGGAGAATGCAAAATAAGAGGCGCGCAATGTGAATTCATTTATGGAATGCACGGACATATTGGACAAAGTTAATTCAAAAATCACGGAACAAACATTTGAATGCGTGGAAGAGCTCAAAAAGTCATGAAATTATTGGATAAGCTTGACGCTATTCAATTAGAAATTACGGTCCTAGCTAAACTAGAAGAGATTGTAGCTAACAAGGAGAAACTTATGGAGAAACAGAGATAGTAGTGAGCCAATCTTGGCTACAAGAACAAAAAGATTGAGGCATCTGAAACCCAATTACCAATTATCGTGGATGATGACCAACTAGTGGAGCAAAAAGAGGAATTACGAGCATTCAACTATACCTTATTCCTTAATACCGATGTTGAGAAAGAGTACAAAAGTGAGAATGTTGTAAATAATGTTGCTTTGGAGTTGAGGCAATTTGAATCTCATTCAAAACACTTTTCTATATCATCTGAACTAATGGATGAGTGTATAGATGAGGAGCAAGGCCCCTACATTCTAAAGTTTTTTAGTCCACATAGACAAAATGACATACCTTACCTAAGGGACAAGAAGTGCAAGATGCTACATATATTACTTCGTTCCTTTATCTTTATACCACCTCCCCTGGAAAGGAGCAGAAAAATAGATGCAGAGCTAGGGGTACAATTCATACGTTCAAAGTGGAAAGAAAAGTAGTGAATTTACTTGTGTCGTGCCGCGATGTTAAATTTGGCGCTTATTGAGAGGCAACCCAATTAGTAGTGTAACTTCTTATTTTATTAGTGTCATTTTTTTTCTTTTGGTGTTGTTTTTATAAGTTTAGGAGAAGTCCGACTATCTAAAATTTGGAGCTATGAAGCACGTTTGACTTTAAGTGTGGGGTCACGACCCTTGATGAAAATTAAGAGAACATGCTACTAGCTAGGCCTAGAGGCCTCAGGGCATTTTCCTAACCCTTATTTTAAATTTTATTTGATGCTTTAGGGACATAACATATTTTTAAGTGTGTGGTGGAGGAATGAATTCCTAGTTTCTACTGTTTTATTGAGTCTTTTATTTTTTTAGGATAGGTTCCTTGGCTTTTGTTTTCGGTTCTTTTCCTGAGGATAGTCCCTTTAATACGAGTGTCTTTTATTTTTTAGGAATAATTTTATTTTAATTTTTTTGAGAGAAAAGAAAAGACCCTTTTGAGTGGTGTGATACTTGCTATTTAGGCCTAATTTTTTAGTAGTACTTTCTTGTGAATGCTTCAGTTATAAGGAAATTGCAAAGTCTTTGACACCTAAGCTCATGGTTGTGACTTTGTATATAGCTTATTTTATTTTATAGTTTGCTATGATCATGTCTCTTTTAGAAGTGGAATTGATCCATCTTGATTGATATGTGTGCCATGTGTGGTGAGATTTTGTTTATTCCATGCTTTGCATCTTAGTCTAGAACTTGACATGGTTGTTCTTGAAGCGAAATAAAAAGTATTGCTTTGTTTAGGAGATGATAATAGGATTTCTTTGATTTTTCTGGTAAATTTTAGCCTTTTCAGATAATATATCACTAGTTATCCCTATTGAGCATGTAGCCTTTTGTTGGTAGTCATATTTTGCCCTAAATTATTTTGTTGAATTCCTAGTTTTTGAACCTTGCTTCCTTGAGAATTGTAGCATAGACCTATTCTAATTGTTAATTCTAAAGAAAAAAGGGATGGCTGATGTAACACCCCATATGCTAGAAAGACTAGTATGTAGATACCAGAAGTTGTAGGTGCCACCGACGGGCACCACCCACGAACCGTAGGTGGGGTCCATGGATGACCACCTGAAGCCCTTCCTAGAAACTAGCACAAAATTCATCCAAGGGTCGACCTACGCCAGGACCTACGGACCGTATGTGGGACCACGGTTCGTGGTCTAGGCCGTGGTTCAAACCCCAGAATCAACCTCTCTGAAGCTAGTTGACGGTTGACAGGATGGATCGTAGGTCCATCCACAATCCGTCGGTCAATATGTCGGTCAGTTTGTCAGGTTTTTTGGTCTTTACCCTATGCATTGGACCCTTAAACTACATCGTTTTAGTCAGTTTTAGACTAGTAACTTAATTAGAACTTACCCCAGTTAACTCATTCTCCAAAAATTCATCAAGTTGAACGAAAAGAAGAGAAAGAGTCGACCAAGCTCTCTCCAAGAAGCATCAAGTTTTCTTCAATTCTAGCCCCGAAATCGAAAGATTTCTCCGTGAATTTCGTCAACAGGTTAGTTGGATTTCCCTAGTGCATTCCTTTAACCCATTAGGTCCTTAGAATTCAGTCAGATTCTTGATTCTCTATATCATGTTAGACCTAGGGTTTCTAGAATTTCAGAATTTATGTTGTGATTTAGTTGTTAGACTAATCCAAATGAGATTATAATGTTTTCGTGGAATTGTTGCTTAGTTCTTGTTTGAAACTCAGAACCCTAGTTGTGTAGATTAGTTTAGTTCATGAATTACACTTGCTAGGTCTGTTTATTCACATATACATGCCTCAGTTAAGAATGTTTCATTATCAGTATATTAATGTTGCATTTTCAGTTAGCATGTCAGTATTTTGAGCTCTTCAATATTACAGAAATTCAAGCATAATGTGTTATTGATATAATTAGTTGGGAGTAGACTTAATACCGAGTGGACTAAGGGTCAGTCACCCTCATATTGTCAGAACTACGTGCCCCCGTAGGAGAAATCCCCTTTGTGGGCAACATATTTAGTGATCACGCCAACTATGCCTTTATACCCTTGGTAAGGTATATTAGGTCCTCTCGATGGGGCGATACATCAGAATCCACGGATAGCTCTTGTGGTTTTATGTCGGTTAATAGTAGCTCCCACAGTCAGATTCTAGTGCATTGACCAGGTTACCAGTTATATGTTCAATATTCAGTTTTAGTATGTTATGAACTTGGTCATTGCATTCCGTTTAGTTCATGTTCAGTATGTTCAAAATATTCTTCATGTTCATCTTATATAATTGATCAGTATGCTTTGTTCAATTATATGTTTTGTTCAGCTCTATCCTATCTTGCATGCTCAGAACCTTTGAATTACTAACACATACTCTACACTACATCTTCAGGTCATGTAGGTTCAGGTCCTCAACATTCAGATCACACATAGATTGGTTCCTGATCTCCAATTCAGCAGCATCAGTGGTGAGTCCTCATTCTTCGAGGATGATTGACATGTCTTTTATTCAGTCCTTTTGTTTTTGTTTTAGTTTTGTTAAAGTTAGTTGGGGCATGTCCTAGCATCTCTAATCAGTAGAGGTATTTTTCCAGACATATTTTAGATTAAGATTTTAGTTTGAGCTTGAGCTTGATCTTTCAGTTGTCATTAAACTCGGTTTTATATATACAGACTTAGAATAGGTATCCCCCATCATTTCATTTTATGGTATGTTTTAAGATTCCGCACAGTAAGTCTATTATTCAGAAAATCATTAAGTATGCTTATGATATGCCTGCATGGTTAGCTTTGGGTCACTCGTGATCCTAGGTACCGTGTTAACGTCTAGGGGGTAGCCTCGGGGTGTGACAAACTTGGTATCAAAGCACTAGGTTCAAGAGTCCTAGGGTGTCTGAAAAGTTGCACTAAGTAGAGTCCCTTTCATGAGTGTGAAGCGCACCACACCTATGAGGGGGAGGCTATGAAGTCTTTTAGGAAAACTTCACTTTCTTGATATTCTTATCGTGCATTGGTATGATCTCTCTTTCTAATCCATTGTTATGCATTTTCAGATCATGCCTCCTCGTAGAGCTTACCCCAGGAATGATAATGCACACAACACTAATGCAACTCCTCTAGGCCCAGATCAGGAAGTTTCGAATGTAGAGTTTCAGAATGCCATTCAACTGTTGGCCCAAAGTGTAGCTAACCAGAATAATAAGCATGCTCCAGTTCTTGCAAATGCTAGTGGTAGATCAGCGGCAACTAAGGTCCGTGATTTTTTTAGGATGAACACACCTATGTTTCTAGGGTCGCATGTTGGTAAGGATCCCTAGAACTTCGTTGATGAGGTCAAGAAAATCTTTAGAGTGATGCAGGTGACATGAAATGATAGTGTAGAGTTGGCATCCTACTAGCTTAAGGATATGGCTCACATATGGTTTACACAGTGGAAAGACAACAAGGGTGAGAATGCAATTCCTATGACTTGGGAGTGTTTTATTGGAGCTTTACTGGATATGTTATTTCCAAGATAGTTGAGAGAGAAAAAAGCTCATGAGTTCATGAATTTGAGGCAAAGTTCCATGACAATCCAAGAGTAAGGTCTTAAGTTCACCCAGTTCTCCAGGTATGCTCCACACATGGTTGCTGATTCCAAGGCTCAGATGAGTAAGTTTCTATTTGAGGTATCAAACTTGGTGAGAATGGAGTGCAGAAATGTTATGTTGCTGGAAGATATGAACATCTCTAAGATTATGACTCATGCTCAGCAGGTTGAGGGAGATATGCTTATGGAACAAACTAAGGATAATCAGAAGGCTAGGACAGAAAACTATGAGAATTCTCAGCAAAAATCGGGTGGTGGAAATCGCTTGCAGTTTTAGCAGAAATCTTCAACTCTAGCACCGTCATTAGCTAGTGTTCCATCCTCCAGGTATCGACAGGATCAGAAAGGTAGGGCATTGGGCTCTAAGTCCCAGGGAAGTGTTTCCGTTACTAGAACCTACCCAACTTGTCCTAAGTGTGGTAAGAACCATCCGAGCAAGTGTCTTGCAGAGAAAGATGGTTGTTTTGGGTGTGTTCATACTGGTCATAGATTGAGGGATTTCCCTTCTTCTAAACAGGGTCAAGGAGGTAATAATGGTAGGGACTCAGTCTACAACTTCAGCAGCACCAGCAGGTCGCCTAACTCAGCAGGGTAACTCATCTCGTACAGGTGGCAGCCAGCACCAAAACAGGTTGAATGATCTCCAGGCTCGCCAGGATCAGGAAGATTCTCCTGATGTGTTTACTGGTATGTTGCAAGTCTTTCATTTAAATGTTTATGCTTTGTTAGATCTCGAGGCTACTCTTTCCTTTGTAACTCCTTATATAGCAGTAAACTTTAGTGTCAATCCAAAAACTCTCTCAGAACCCTTCTCATTCTCTACTCCTATCGGTGCCCTAGTTATAGCTAGACGAGTATATAGAAATTGCCCTGTCACAGTCTATCAGAAAGTCACCTCAGTATATCTTGTAGAGTAAGAAATGGTAGACTTCAATATCATTCTAAGTGCCCTAATTGTCAACAAGTGAAGGTAGAACATCAGAAACTAGGAGGTATGACTCAAGAGATTAACATTCCTATATGGAAGTGGGAAGTGATCAGCATGGACTTCATTGCAGGTTTACCTCGTACTCGCAGACAACATGACTCTATTTTGGTGATAGTTGACAAAGTTACTAAGTCTGCTCACTTTTTGGCTGTTAAGACTACAGATTCGGCTACGCCAAGCTTTACATTAATGAGATATTGAGGTTGCATGGAGTTCCTTTGTCTATCATCTCAGATAGAGGACCTCAGTTTACCTCTCATTTCTGGAAGTCATTTTAGAAATGTCCTAGTACTCAGGTTAATCTTAGAACAACATTTCATCCACAAACGGATGGTCAGGTAGAGCATACCATTCAGACCTTAGAGGGCATGTTGAGAGCTTATGTGATCGACTTCAAGGGTAGTTGGGATGATCAGCTTCCTCTTATAGAGTTCACCTACAATAATAGTTACCATTCTAGTATTCAGATGGGCCCTTATGAGGCAGTGTATGGGCGCAGATGTAGATCTCCAGTTGGGTGGTTTGAAGTAGGTGAATCAACTTTGTTAAGGCCAGATTCGGTTCATGATGCGATGGAAAACGTTCTACTCATTAGAGATACATTAAGATAGCCCAAAGTCGCTAGAAGTCCTATGCAGATGTAAGGAGAAGGGACTTGGAGTTCCAAATTGATGATTGGGTTTTCCTGAAAGTGTTACCTATGAAGGGGGTGATGAGATTTGACAAGAAAGGGAAGCTCAGTCCTAGATATGTAGGCCCTTACATGATTTTGAAAAGAATTAGAAAGGTGGCCTATGAGTTAGAGTAACAAGCAAAACTAGCAGCAGTGCATCCGGTCTTTCACATTTCATTGTTGAAAAAGTGTGTGGGTGATCCATCATCCATAGTACCATTGGAAAGTGTGGCTCTGAAGGATAGTATCACTTATGAGGATGTTCCAATCGAGATTCTTGATCGTCAGGTTCGAAGGTTGAGAAACAAAGAAGTCGCTTCAGTTAAGGTTTTGTGGAGGAGTCAGTCTGTTGAGGGAGCCACTTGGAAAGCAGAAGCAGCCATGAGGCCAAATGTCCTCATCTCTTTCTTTCCGATTCCATTCTAGTTTGAGGTAATAGTTCCTCTCCAGTCTTTCAGTTACTCATGCATAGATTCAGTCTTAGTATCATGTTTCTTCAGTTATACTTGCATTTTCAGCGTATTTTCATGTTCTTTGAACTTAGTTCAGTCAGATTTCAGTTTCCACTCCTAAGTGGTAGGGTTTGTAGCTCTTTCCCTCCAGTTCCAGCTAATTTATTCTTCATCTGAGGACGAATGTTCCCAAGAGAGAGATAATGTAACACCCCGTATGCTAGAAAGACCAATTAGTAGAAATCAAAAGTTGCAGGTGCCATCGACGAGCACCACCCACGGACCGTAGGTGGGGTCCGTGGATGACCACCTGCAACGCCTCTGAAAAACTCAGACAAAATTCGTCCAAGGGTTGACTTACACCAGGACCTACAGACCGTAGGTGGGACCACTTCCCATGGTCCAGGCCGTGGTTTAGACCCCCAGATTCAACCTCTCTGAAACCAGTCAACGGTTGAGAGCACAGACCGTAGGTCCATCCACAGTCCGTCGGTCAATCCGTCGATTGGCCCCGACAGCTTTTAAGTCAGGGGTCGTTTGGTCTTTTCCTTATGCATTGGACCCCTAAACTATGTCTTTTAACCCCTAAAAAACATCATTTTAGTCAGTTTTAGCCTAGTAAATTAATTAGAACTTACCCTAGTAAACTATTTCTCCAAAAATTCATCAAGTTGAGCAAAAAGAAGGAGAAGGAATCGACCAATTCCTCTCCAAGAACGCATCAAGTTTTCTTTAGTTCCAGCCCCAAAATTAAAAGATTTCTCCATGGATTTCATCAACAGGTATGTGGGATTTCACTAGTGGGTTCCTTTCACCCATTAGGTCCCTAGAATTCAGGCAGATTCTTGATTTTCTATATCATGTTGAACCTAGGGTTTCTAGAATTTTAGAATTTATGTTGTGATTCAGTTGTTAGACTAATCCAAATAAGATTATCATGTTTTCATCGAATTGTTGCTTAGTTCTTTTTTGAAACTCAGAACCCTAGTTGTGTAGATTCGTTTAGTTCATGAATTACACTTGCTAGGTCAGTTTATTCAGATATACATGCCTTAGTTAAGAATGTTTCATTATCAGTATATTAATGTTGCATTTTCAGTTAGCATGTCAGCATTTTGTGCTATTCAGTATTACAGAAATTTAGTCATAATGAGTTATTTATGTATTCAGTTGGGAGTAGGCTTATTACCGAGTGGACTAAGGTTCAGTCACCCTCATAGTTCCTTTGTGGGCAATATATTTGGTGATCACGCCCGTCATGCTTTTATACCCTTGGCAAGGTATATTGTGTCCTCTCGATGGGGTGATGCATCGGACTCCACAGATAGCTCTCATGCTTTTATGTCGGTTAACAATAGCTCCCATAGTCAGATTCTAGTGCATTGAAAAGGTTGCCATTTATAGTTAGTATACAGTTTCATGTTATGAACTTGGTCATTGCATTCAGTTTTGTTCATGTTTAGTATGTTCAGTAAATTCTTCATGTTCATCTTATATCATTGATCAATATGCTTTGTTGAGTTATATGTTTTGTTCAGCTTTATCTTATCATGCATGCTCAGTACCTTTCAAGGAAAGACACATACTCTGCGATACATCTTCTCGTGATGTAGGTTCATGTCCTCAGCATTCAGATCACGCATAGATCGGTTCTCGATCTCTAGTTTAGCAGTATTAGTGGTGAGTCCTCATTCTTCGAGGACGATTGACATGTCTTTTATTCAGTCGTTTTGTTTTAGTTTCAGTTTTGCTAGAGTTAGTTGCGGAATGTCCCAGCATCTCTAATCAGTAGCGGCTTTTATTTAGACATAGTTTAGATTCAGTATTTAGTTTGAGCTTGTTCTTTCAGTAGTGATTAAACTCAGTTTTATATATATAGACTTAGAATGGCTATCCCCCATCATTTCATTTTATGGTATGTTTTAAGCTTCCGCACAATATGTCTATTATTTAGAAAATCTTTAAGTATGCTTATGATATGCCAGCAGGGTTAGCTTGGGGTCACTCATGATCTTAAGTCCCGTGTTAACGTCTAGGGGGTTACATCAGGGCATGACAGTTGAGTGAAATGGTAATCAATGATAGCTACAAAGTTCTTAAAAAGCCCTTTTTGAAAGAATGTGATGGAAAAAAAAAAAGAACAAAAGAATGTGACATGAAAAAAAATCCTTTGAAAAAAAGAGGAAAAAATGATTGAAACATTCTTGAGATGATGAGAATTACATGTGAAATAATTGTCGAAGAAGGGGCTAAAAATAAAGAGAAAAAAATAATGGGTGATCAAATCTAAAATGGCAAAGTTCTTAAGGAAGTGTAAGTCACTATTATATAGTTTTCTACCCGTCCCCTAGCCTACATTACAACCTATTAAAGTCCTATTTGATTCTATTCAAGCATGCTTAATTAGTGGAGATGTACATAATGGGTAAGCCTATGGTTCTTTGTACATACATGTGAATTTTATTTCTGAGTGTGAGTTGTTCTTTGATGCTAAGTCCTTAATTTATATTCAATCTTTTGAATTGAGTGTGTGGACTATATTTTTTTGTGAGGGAACTTGTTTCATGATAGATAGGTGATTTTATTAGCTTTCTTTGATGATAGTAGGTGAGCAAGCTTAAATTTGATGAGTTCAAAGTCTTTCCTTGAGGTTAGGAGGTTAGAGGTTTGTTGTTTATTTGGATGTCTTGCATAATGAGCGAGAATTGTACTCGACGTTTTGAAATTTGTATATGGCCTAACTATTTGTATTAACCAAACTGTTGAAATTCTTATTTTGATTTATTTGAGATGAGCTTTGATTTCTCGAGGACGAGCAAAAGTTTAAGTGTGGGTGTTGATGTGAGGCCAAAAATATATATTTTAACCATGATTTGCCTCCCATTTATTATTTATATATACTCTTTTTAGCATGAATTTTATGGATTGTACTAAATATTGTATTTTATTTGTAGGATTAAATTGGTGTAGAGATGAAGAAGTTTGGAGCTAAAACGAATTAAAAATGGAATGTTGAAGAAGAAAATCAAGCAGGCAGCTTAAATCATTAAATTGAATATAATAATATATTATCTATAACATAGAGAAGATTGCAAATTGCGAATCAGCGAGGGACTGCTGCCACGTGGAAGCCAATGAAGGCCTCTCAAATTTTGAGGCGATGCACTGTTTCACGCGTACAACAATTCCAACTTTGTTTTGGTTTTGTGTTCCTAAATTGGTTTGGACTTAGTTATTTTATCTAGGGTTTTCTCAATCTATAAATAGTCCATAGAAATAATTATTTGGAAATCAATCAGAGGGCATCAAGTATGAAGTTGTCAATACTTTTTATGGTTCTTTTCTTCTTCTTCTTTAAGAGATTAGTGGCTACACTCCCTAGTTCTGGGGCTGTAGCTACGGATTGATTGTTGAATATTAAAGGTTTTGAATTAGTTCTTAGTTATCATTATAAGTTACTTTTATATTCTTGTTTTAGCATTTCATGCTTGATCACCATATAAATAAATCTATTGTCTATTCTTAAAATCGAGAGAGGAGATGGTACATAGACCAAAGAATATAGAAAGCTTGATCTTCCATTGAGTAGATGTGTGTTCAGGAGTGACGCCCGGACGAATAACTTGCTTGGTTATGAAACAGGATGAAATATAAATGCTCGCCTGATAAGCCTTCTATCCCCCTCAATGATGTAGTTAGACAGCAAACCGGAGTAGGCGACTAGTGGTCGAGAGACCCGTCTCATACAATTAACCCTGTAAATCAGCAACTTGATAACCAAAATTAGTTCATTCCCTGAGATACGATACATGAAGTCCAACGCATGCTGCAGCCCTGGAATTTTCCAATCACTGTAAGTAATATTATTATTTCATTCTTTCATTCATTTATTTACAAATAAAAATCAAGCACTTTTTGCATTCTTAAATAAATAATTAGACTAGTATAATTTAGTAAATAGTTAATTGACAAGTCCTTTAGGTTCATAATCTGGTTCTTTTAAGAGCCACTATATTACTTGAGCGACCACGTACACTTGGTGTGCAATTGCAACCAACATAACTCAATACTAGAAACTCAACAACTCAGAACTCAAGAACTTCAATGATACTACTAATTTCAAGAATAATCCACTCATAGGGTTCATGTGGAATTATGGGCATGAAGAACTCAACTCAAGGACCTCCATGATACTACTCATCTCAAGAGTGCTCAACTCATATGGTTCATGCGGAATTATGAGCATGAATAAACTCAATGCAAGGAGCTTCATGGGTAACATGTAATAGTCCCATGATTAGTAATATAATCTCAAAGGGTTAGGAACTCAATACTCAAGATGAAGAACTTCAAGATACTACTCCTCTCAAAGATACTCAACTTATGGAGTTCATGCAGAATTTATGGGCATGAACACTAGACTCAAGGGTCTAAATAACAATATGGAACTCATGTATACGACTCTTCTCTTTCATACTTATTTCCTCAAAACATAGCTCAAATCAATAGTTGATCTCAAAGGATTCACAATTGAACTCAAAGACTTTCTTGAACTCTACTCTTAACTCTTTCTTGAATTTGAATTATGAATTCAAGAGTTATGATTCATGATATGAAGGGTCTCATGATGATAATGTAGACTATTGAATACATTCTCATGCTAAATTGTTTGAGTCTTGAAACAAGTTATTAGAAGTTGTAGAAGACTCCTCAAAAGACTCAAAGGGACTTTCTCAAAATATTCGAAATAACTCTCAACACCTAACTCATAACTCTACCTTGAATTTTAATTATGAATTATGAATTCAAGGTTATGATTCATGTTACGAATGATTTTAGGTGTTTAGAAGTAGTTTAGAGTAGTTAGAATTAGATAGGAGTGAAGGTACGCTTTAAAAGAACTCAAACGGAGTAAACTACTGAAAACTGGATGGTGTAGGCGACCCTAGTGCACTGAGTGGTGCGGGGCGCCAGTCTCTAAACTACTGAGGGGTAGTTGGGGTGCACTAGCCGACGTAGGGTGCCAGGCCCCATCCCAGAAAACTTGACTAATTTTGTTCTTCGATTTTTCACCCTAATTTCGCCTTGAATTTAATGGTTTCTTCCCAACTCACTTAGATTCATTTATCCAATTTAGTTATATGAAAATCCACTCGAAAACAACCCTCAACTCCTAACCTTCATCTCAAGAACTCATTAAACCTCATTAATCAAAGAACGAACCTCCAACTCTAAGAAACTCATCAAGGATTCAATATACCCAAACTTATGGATGAAAATCGTTAAAGAAACTCATGATTGGTGTGTGGGTGAACGAACCCAACACTATGAAAACTTACATACCTCTTAGGGATCAAACCCTTGGTGAAAATCCGCAACGAAACTCAAGAATCTCGATGAACGCTGTGAACCTTCCCTCTTTTCTCCTCTTTTCTCTTCCTTTCTCTTCTTGAACTATCAACTAGAACCCTAAGCGTATTGGGGATTAATTAAACAAATTATAATAAGTTTAGAACCTTAAATTATTACTAAAATACCCCTCCTAATTTCGAGTGACTTTCCTTAATTGGACATGCTGACTTCACAAGGGAATATCTCACTCATCTGAACTCGTAACTTAGCAAATTCAGTGGCATTGGAAAGATAATCCAAAGACCTTTCGCTTGATATACTATAGGCCACCTAAATCATCATGTACTGAAAGTTATGGTCATTTGAAGTTGACCCAAAACTTAAGGAACTTGTGAATAACTTGAATGAATTCTCTTTAGTTCTTCTTGGAACAAAAGGTGCTACATCTAGTGACCTCAATACTTAAGAAATTTTAAATTCTTCAGTAAAATCCTACTATAAATGAAGGATGGTTCGAGTCTTAGCTCAAAAATTTTCTGGGGTGTTACAATATCTCCCCATTGGGATCATTCGTCCTCGAATGACTGCCAGATTGGGTATGGAATGGGGATAATTCTTATCATCTTTGACATACCAACTAGAATTGCCTGCATTACTATTTTAAACTAACTAAGGGCTCTCATTTAGCTATTTCTCGTTAAAAAAATCTCATCCTGCTCATTTATAACCTTAGAAGGAATTATCATACCATCATTCTCCCGATAGGATCATTAACCTTCTCTTTCTAACATCACTCAATTACTAAAAGGACCTCTGAAAAGATATCCCACATACTCTTCGGAACTCATTACTGCCTTATTCTTAAACTCTTAACTTGATTTCTCATCTTGTCATCTCGCCCCTAAGGTCTAAAGATGACACTTGAAAGAAATGGACCTATTCCATTATCTCTAAACTTGTCTACATCCTCTTTTACTCCAACACTCAGGAGAAGTTTATCTCATGACTACTGAACTCCCCATAAGCAGGTACTAAGACCTCTTTCTAATGTGTTTCTCTTAACCTCTTAATTCTCTAGTCACTGTTGTGACATAGCCACAGTTAAATGCCCTTATCTAAAGGTTAGGGTCTCTCACTCATACACCTCATATTTATTGTAGCTAACATCTAAATTTCTCGCGTGCTCTATGTTAAGTCTTCTAGATCAAATCTCAAGCCTAAAATCATCAACCTCATGTTGCCATTCTTTTGATCATGCACTTGTCTCAAATTCAAGCTTAATGTGTATTACTAAACCCGAATATTTACTATACTAACTTAAAACTACTAGATAGAAATTCAGAAACACTCGTCTCTTAGGATCTTTTGACAAGTAGTCAATCCTTACCTCTTAGTCTCTACGCTCATAAATTACCATCACAATGCACTTCATAACTTAAATACTATTTACTCACTTACTGCGCATTCTCTGAATACTATGTGGATTCCCCCTTCAAAATAATATGCCTAGATTAGATCTATCACCTCATGAATACTATTACTCTCATATTCCACACATACACTTGGTCATTACCATCACAATGACACCTCATCATAAATGCCTTTCTAGTTAAATTATATTCTAACTCATCCTAACTAGTAACTATTCCTCTTCCTTCTATCAAGAACTCTCTACAACATTATCAATGGTTCAATATATCTCAAGAACTCATTTTTAAGACATCATGACTTATAACTTATCGGGTACAAGATTGCATTAACATAATCTGCCCTATCACTATCTCATTTACTTAGATTACTGAACCTCTACATACTTTTCTCTCACTCTGGGCACTTTCACTATTACTGCTCATGATCTCGTAACTCATGCTACCTTTTTAGGTGAAAATACTACCCAATCTCTACAACACACTTTCTCATAAGGATATCATATGAAACAAAATTTAGAAAAAAAAGTACAACTCGACTTTTAGCTCAAACGCACGATTCATATGAATATGAGCGCATTCCACTGAAACTCAACACTTTAATCACTCATGGGCTTTTCTCAAGCCCCTCTAAAGTCTCATGACTTCCTCAAAACTCTTGCGAAGAACAACTCATTGATAAATGATTGACTTTTTTTCAATCACATCTAGTATGAAGGGTAGTCAAATGAATCTGAGAAACGCACAAGTATAAATAAATCTCTATGACATAGCTCCATTGCATGATTTAGCATATGAAATAAAGGAAACTTTTCTTAAATGCTTGTAGTCCCTCGTTTATAAAAGCGGGGCCCTCACAGCCATAAACAAGATCTTACCGACATAGCTTCATAGACACCCTAGGACACTTGAAGTCTGTACTCTGATACCAAGTTTGTCATGACCCAAGTCTACACTCTGGACGTGGCCGACACTGGGAACCATTGTTGATCCCCAAGCGAACCCTCATCTTGGCTGACTACAAGTGGAAGACTAACTAAAGCATAAAAAAGCTTTAAAATAGAATAAAATTCATTGAAATCAAATAACTAACTCAGAATATAATTGTATATTCAAATAACAAAAAATAGGCAACTCAAGTCTTTAAAACATTTAACAAGATAAATGAAACAGACTTCTCAAACTCTACTGTCTATCTATCTATGAAGCCTCTAAATGACAAAGATGGAAGTCGGGACAAGACCCACAACATCTTGAAAAAACTGAAAGTGAATGGAATCCTCTGGAAGCAAGGAGGCTCACCATAGCTAACTCGAACTGCAAGTCGTATCAAGGAAGCTTCTGTTGATGACCTTGAATACATGTATCTGCATCATGAAACAATACATGCCAAATAGCGTCAGTACATGGAATGTACGAGAATGTAAGGGGAATTCGAAAGCATAGATATAAGCTTGAACTGATTGAAAAGAAACATACTTACCTCTTCTCAACTCACTCAACTCAACTCAACTTAACTCAACTCAACTCAAAGAAACAACGTTCAACTCAACTTAGAGAATATAGGGCTCAAATTAGTGATAAGATATTCAACTCACTGAAATAACGCTCAACTCAATAATAGGATACTCGACTTTGTGAAATAAGGCTCAACTCAATAATGAGATACTCGAATCTGTGAAACATAGTTCAACTCAATTTAGAGAAAATAGGGCTCAACTTTGGATACTCAACTCAATATAAGAAATAATAAAAGATGCAATATATTGAAATCTTTTAAAAATAGTAGATGTCAACTCAATTGTATGTAAAAATACAATAATAACTCAATTGTACGTAAAAATACAATAATAACTCAAATGAATATAAGAAAACAAAATAACTCTGTGTGGGAGATTCTCTAATCGACAACCATCACTATGAGCTATATGATGATACAACATCTAACCCACACTGCCAGAACTGTCCTATACTTTGCCAAGGAATATGACCTACTACTAAGTGGATCCACTAGTCTATGCTAAAAAGCATTAAGGAATCATCTAAAAAGTATGACCCTTTCTACCCACATTGGCTACATGGTTTATGAGGACTTTGAGTTATCTGAACTCGTCCCAATATCGGTGATTAATACTACTCCCAAAATGTAACTAGCTCATACTAACTCTTTCTGTGGTTTGAAGTTATTACTCAAAAAAAATTCTCTTTAAAGAGATGGTACTCAAAACTGCTCAAAAGCTCTTTTGGAAATTGGTGTTTCCTCTAATCTAAAATGTGAAAACATTTACTCTTGGGAATAATTAGTTCCCAATATCTCTTTGAAGAAAATGAACTCAACTCTACTCTTTCCCTAACTCAAATGCTCTAGTCTTAAAACAAGTTTAGAAAAATTTGTAAAAAACTTCTCAAAATAGGATTCACGCCAAATTATGGACGTGAACGACTCAATTCAAAGTTTTCAATATCCATACATAAAATTTAATACTCGAAATACAACATTTCTGAACCCAAGAACTTCAATGATACTACTCATTTCATGAATACTCCACTCATAGGATTCATGCAGAATTATAGGCATGGACAACTCAACTCAAGGACCTCCATGATACTACTCATCTCAATAATGCTCTACTCATATGGTTCATGCAGAATTATGGGCATGAACAACTCAAGGAAAGCAACTTCATGGGTAATATGTAATACTCCCATGATTAGGAATATAATCTGAAAGGCTTAGGAACTCAATACTCAAGACTTAGAACTTGAAGATACTACTCCTCTCAAAGATACTCTACTTATGGAGCTCATGCATAATTTATGGGAATGAACGACTCAAATAAAGGGTCGAAATGATAATATGGAACCCATGTATACAAAATATTCGAAAGAACTCTCATCACTTGACTCTTAACTCTACCTTGAATTTGAATTATGAATTGAAGATTATGATTGATGTTACAAAGGATTTCTAGGTGTTTAGAAATATTTTATAGTAGTTAGAATCAGATAGGAGTGAAGGTACGCTTTAAAAGAATTCAAACGGAGCGAACGACTAAAACTTGGACGAGGCAGGCGACCTTGGCGCACTGAGTGGTGCGAGGCGCCAACCCTTAAACTACAAAGGGGTAGTTGGGGCGCACTGGCTTGAGTAGGTGTAACACCCCAGATTTGAAAAGAGGCAAAACAACAATTGCAGAAAAATTACAGGTGCCATCCACGAGAGGCCAACCAAGGCCCGTGGGTTGACCATGAACCGTAGGTAGGGTCTGTAGTTTGTCCCCCTAGCATAGACTTAGACTCTAGGACCACGGCCTGAACAACGGACCGACGGTCGACCATGGTCCGTGGTCTGGTCCTTAGTTCGAACCCTTAAAACCTGTCTCGAACCACCAAACGACGATCGTGAAGGACGGTATGTCGTCCTTTCCACGATCTTTTGCTTAGTGGTCCATAGGTCGGCAAAAAATATGAAGTTACGAATAGCTGTGTAGGATGGACCTACTCGATGGTTATTCAGTGGGGTCCGTTGGTCACTACTGTCAATTAAATTTTAGGGGAACATGGGTCTTTTCCAGTATTAATTAAATCAATGTGGTGTCGTTTTACCTAAGTTTAGTACACCTATATAAGGATTTTAACCCCCAAAAATCCCCCATTCAAGTCATTCTTTCAAAACCCCAAAGAAAT
The DNA here is from genome assembly GCA_036250505.1 of Solanum acaule. NCBI lineage: Eukaryota > Viridiplantae > Streptophyta > Magnoliopsida > Solanales > Solanaceae > Solanum > Solanum acaule. The sequence goes on along the minus strand of JAJOOR010010353.1, from coordinate 20,577 downwards.
CCCAAAACTCTCTCTCAATTATTCTCTCTCTAGAAGGTGAAATAAGAAGGAAGAGATTGAAGCTAGGTCAAGTTCAAGTCTCCCAATCTTCAAGATTTTGTGGGCTTTGTGACTAAGGTATGATGGCTTTTCATCCATGGGATCCTTTCTCCCATGGAGTCCCTTAAGATTCCCCAATTGTGAAGTCTAAATCCCTAATTTGAGTTATGGTTTCTTCCATTAATGTGGGTTATGATGAATGTTGATCCAAATGGTTAGGTTATGATTGTTTATGATTGAACTAATAGGAATACGTGTTTTAGGATGAAATTACATGTATCCATGCCTATTCAATTTTTCTAACCTAGAATTGATATAATTGGGTTGATGCCATAAAAGGGAAACTTTATGGGTTAGATATATCCTTATATGATAGATGATTTATGAGCAGAATTGCTTGACAATGAAGCATAAATGATGATCATGAAATGTAGTACTTTGAGAGTAAAGCCTAGACTATGAATTGTTGATTATTGATGTTGTAGTGTGGAAGAGATACTTCCCACAATGAATTGCTAAGCATGATTGTATGAATGTGAAAGGTTTGCTCACACGAATGATTCTAGGTTGAAATGAGTTCTCACCTAAAATAAATCTAGACTAAAATTCTAAATAATTGATGAGGCTAGAGGCGACTACCCTAGACCTCCATATGTGAATGATATGTGATGATTTACCATACACCTTAGACTTGAACAAGAGGAGAATCCCCACGTTCCTATTATGATGATTATACATGGAGGCGAGTACCCATGATCCTTATGAAATGATGTGGAGGTGAGTACCCGTGTCATATGATGTGGTTGTGGAGGCGAGTACCCATAATCTTAAATTAAGTAAGGCAAGAGGCAAATACCTATTAGCCTTTACAAGATAGGCAAAGAGGCGAATCCTCATGTCTTTAAAAGTAAGTATGAATAATGTTACTATGTTATAAAGATGATTAGTTTGGAGTGTTGCTTTTTATGACTCAATGATGTAAGCATGACTAGAGGTGGATGACCCAAGTCTTGGCTAAGGATAAGTTGAGGTTACTTAAGGAAGTATTCCTCCTTGATTATGATGTTTTATGTGCATTGATTATGCTTGTGGTTTATGTCTTATGTTGAATAATCCATATGTTTATGTTGTTTATGCAAGCTATCATATTTAGTACTTGTTTTTACTAACATATACTCTTGCCTACATTTCTTATCCAAATGTAGGGTCCGACAATATTAATTGTCACACTCGAGTCTAGGATCGTAGTAGATCAAGAAGTGAAGATTTGGTGAGTCCTCATAGCATTCGAAGATTGGACCACTATTCCTTATGTCTTTCTTTTATGTTGGGACTATTGTATGGCCTGCGTTCCAATATTTTATTCATGTTGTTAGATGGTTTGAGACAATGGTATTTGACTTCCGCTCGTTTTATAAAGACTTTGATTATATTAAAAATGTTTTAAATTTTCTCACCATTTTCTATCTTATGATATGCTAAGTGGCTTGTATGAGGCCTCTCGGGGTCTTATACGCCATGTTACATCTATGCGGTACCCCTAGGTTGTGACAAACTTGGTAATCAGAGCACAAGGTTTAGAATGGTTCTAGGATGTCTCAAAACCAGGTCAAGTAGAGTGCTATTCATAAGTGTGAAGCACACCATATTTATGAATGAGAGGCTACTAGATGCTTAGAAAATCTCACTTCTTCATTTCTTTAAGTTGTGCCATAGAGTTTAACTCTATAAGATCTTTCTGTAAATCTTACCCATAGATTTCACGATATGACTACTAGAAGGGCAACTAGAAGGAATGATGAAGAAAATATGGATCAAGAAGCCCAAGCTCCTCCTCAAGCTCTAATTGACCTGTTGGCAAATAATGTAACAAATGCAGAGTTTAGGTTGGCTTTTCATGAGTTGCATCCAGCCATGATGGCACAAGCCAATAGAGAAGTGGTACTCCCCGTGAGGCCAAATGTGGGTACGACGGCGTCAAGAGTGAGGGACTTTACAAGGATGAACCGTCTGGAATATTATGGCTCCAAGGTTGAGGAAGATCCTCAAGAGTTTATCGACGAGGTCTACAAGGTACTTGCTATTATGGGAGTGACTCCGGTAGAGAAGGCGGAATTGGCCGCTTACCAACTCAAAGGTGTTGCATAGATTTGGTTTAATCAATGGAAAGAGGTAGGGTCGGTAGAAGTGGATCACATAGAATGGGAGGGTTCAAAGATGCTTTTCTTGATAGATTGTTCCCTCTTGAGATGAGAGAGGCCAAGGTGCTTGAGTTCATTAATCATAGGCAAGGAAATATGAGTGTGAGGGAATATGCTTTGAGGTTCACTCAATTGTCCAAATATGCTCCTTTTATTGTGGCGGATTGTAGGGCTAAGAAGAGTAAGTTTGTGTCAGGTGTGTCCGACATACTAGTCAAAGAGTGTCATACCGCTATGCTTGATCATGACATGAACATTTCTTGCCTTATGATGCATGCCCAACAATTGAAGAGCAAAAGCTTAAGGAAAGGTCTAGGGAGACAAAAAGGGAAAGAATGTATGATGGTAACTTTTCATATTCTAGGTCCAATGGACGGGGTCGTTCAAGGTTTCGGCAAAAGTTCTCTGAGCAAGGTTCTTTTAGAGCTCCTCCAAGGTCTAACAATGAGAGGGTTTCTAACCCAAAACCTCGAGGAGATGGTAATATGTCTTTGATGCCTACTTTTGCTAAATATGGGAGAAATCATGAGGGTAAGTGCTTAGCGGGTTCCAATGCTTGCTTTGGTTGGGGGAAGATGAATCACAAGATAAGGAATTGTTGTTCGGTTGCTAAGAATGATGGAGATGGTCTATGTAGGGCTGAACCCTATCCTTCATCCGGTCCAAGTGGTTCGGGTGCGAATGCTCCTAAGAAAAACCAATTCTATGCACTTCAGACTAGAGGTGAACAAGAGTGTTCTCCCGATCTGGTTACCAGTATGTTGAAAGTTTTCCAACTAGATGTTTATGCTTTACTTGATCTCGATGCTACTTTGTCTTTTGTGTCTCCCTGTGTGACTATGAGATTTGAAATGCTTCTCGATGTGTTGTTGGAACCTTTTTCTATCTGTACCCTTGTTGGTGATTCTGTTGTGGCTAAGAGGGTCTATAGAAGATGTCTCGTTTCCTTATCCCATAGAGTCACTCTAGTAGATTTGGTAGAGCTTGATATGATAGACTTCGATGTTATCATTGGGATGGATTGGCTAAATTCATGTTATGCTTCTATAAATTGTAGAACTCATATAGTCAAATTTCAATTTCCAAATAAGCCTATCCTAGAGTGGAAGAAAGGAAGTTCTATGCCTAAAGGTTAATTTGTCTCTTACCTTTAAGCTAGAAAAATGATTTCAACGGGTTGTATCTATCATATAGTGAGGGTAACAGATGTGGAGTGCGAAATCTCTAATCTTGAGTCGATCCCCATGGTTAATTAGTTTTCGGAAGTATTTCCTGATGATTTACCTGGTATTCCTCCCAAAAGGGAAATAGACTTTGGAATTGACCTTCTCCTATATACACAACCTATTTCTATTCCTCCTTATAGAATGGCTCTGGCGGGACTGAAGGATTTGAAAGAACAATGAAAGGATTTGTTGGATAACGGTTTCATCCGATCGATTATCTCTTCATGGGGTGCTCTAGTGTTTTTTGTTAGGAAGAAAGATGGTTCACTCCGTATGTGTATTGATTATCGGCAATTGAACAAAGTGACCATTAAGAACAAGTATCCTCTTCCAAGAATAGATGACTTGTTTGATCAACCTCAAGGGGAAAGTTATTTCTCTAAGATTGATCTTTGATGGGGTTATCACCAATTGAGGGTGAAAGAAGAAGATATTCCAAATATGGCTTTTAGAACCCGATATGGTCATTACGAGTTTATGGTTATGTCCTTTGATTTGACTAATGCTCCGATGACTTTTATGGATTTGATGAATAGGGCGTTTAGACAATACCTTGATATGTTCGTAATTGTGTTCATTGATGATATTTTGATATATTTAAGGAGCAAGGATGATCACATTAAACATTTGAGGACTGTGTTGCAAATCCTTAAGGAAAGACAACATTTTGCTAAGTTTAGCAAATGTGAGTTTTGCCTAAGGTCCGTGGCTTTTCTAGGCCACATTGTTTCGAATAAGGGTATTGAGGTAGATCCTATTAAGATGGATGCGGTCAAGAGTTGTCCTAGACCTCTATCACTGACAGGCATTAGAAGCTTCTTGGGTTTGGCCGGTTACTATAGAAGGATTGTTGAGGGGTTTTCCTCTATTGCTTCTCCTTTGACGGCTTTGATTCAAAAGAAGGCTAAATTCATATGGTCGGAAGCTTGTGAGAAAAAATTTCAAGAGTTGAAAGGTAGACTTACCTCCGCTGCGGTGTTGAATTTACCGGAAGGGGTGGATGGCTTTGTTGTTTATTGTGATGCCTTTAGAGTTGGATTGAGATGTGTGCTTATGCAGAATTGTAAGGTTATTGCCTATGCTTCGAGGAAACTCAAAATTCATTAGAAGAATTATACTACCCACGATCTCGAATTAGCGGCGGTTATATTTGCCTTAAATATTTGGAGGCATTATTTGTATGGTGTCCATGTGGATGTTTTACAGACCACAAAAGTTTGCAATATGTGTTTACCCAAAAAGATCTAAATCTTCGCCAAAGAAAGTGGTTAGGGTTATTGAAGGATTATGATATGAGTTTTCTATATCACCCCAGCAAAGAAAATGTGGTAGGGGATGCTCTTAGTCAGTTATCCATGGGTAGTATTACACATGTTGACGATGATTGAAAAGAGTTATTTCGAGATGTTCATAGATTGGCTCGATTGGGAGTTCAACTAGTGGATTCCACCAAGGGTGGTGTTATGGTCCATAATGGTTATGAATCGTCTTTTGTGACTAATGTGAAGACTGAACAATGTCTTGATCTGACCTTAGTAGAATTGAAAGAAGCGGTGCTAAAGAAGTTCGTTGAGGCTTTCACCCAAGTGGGAGATGGTGTCCTAATATATCAATGTTGTTTGTGTGTTCTAAATGTTCATGAACTAAGTGAACAGAGCTTGTCAGAAGCCCATAATCCTCGGTATTCTATTCACCCGAGAGTCACCAAGATGTACTGTGATTTGTGGGAGGTCTATTGGTGGAATGGGATGAATAAGGATACTGTGGGATTTGTGGCTAAGTGTCCAAATTGCCAACAAGTGAAGGTTGAGCATCAGAAACTGGGAGGCTTATCCCATGATATTAGCATTCCTACTTGAAAGTGGGAAGATTTTAATATGGACTTCATAGTTGAGTTGCCATGTACTCGGCATCAATATGATTCGATTTGAGTTATAATAGACCGAATAACAAAGTCGGCCCATTTCATTCCCGTCAACGTTTCCTATTCGGCGGAAGATTATGCCAAGTTGTATTTAAGGGAGATGGTAAGGTTGCACGGAGTGCCCTTTTCCATTATCTCCGATAGAGGTACTCAGTTTACTTCACAGTTTTAGAAGTCTTTCCAAAAGGGTCTTGGCACTAAAGTTAAGTTTAGCACAACTTTTCACCCCTAAACCAATGGGCAAGCGAAACGAACAATCGAAACATTAGAAGACATATTAAGGGCTTGCGTGGTTTATTTCAAGGGAAATTCGGATGACCATTTACCTTTGATCGAATTTGCCTATAATAATAGCTACCATTCTAGTATTGGTATCATTCCATTTGAGTCTCTTTATGGTAGGAGGTGTAGATCTCCTATTAGATGGTTCGATGTGGATGAGATTGCCTTGGTAGGACTCGAGCTAGATCATAAGGCTATAGAGAAGGTTCGACTCATTAGATAGAGGTTGAGAACGGCCCAAAGTCGACAAAATTCTTATGTGGATGTTAGAATGAGAGACCTTGAATTTGATGTGCTTGATTGTGTTTACTTGAGTGTAATGAGGTTTGATAAGAAAGGGAAACTTATTCCCCATTTTGTAGGCCCATAACAAATTATGAGACGTGTTGGTAAGGTTGCATATGAGCTAGATTTGCCAAATGAGTTGGCGTCGGTGTATCCGATTTTCCTTCTCTCTATGTTTTAAAAGTGTGTTAGAGATCTGACATCAATAGTACCCCTAGAAGGGTTGGGAGTGAAAGAGAACCTTTCTTATGAAGAAGTTTCGGTTGAGATCTTAGACCGGCAAGTTAAGAAATGGAGGAACAAAGAGGTTGCTTCTGTGAAAGTGTTAGGGAGAAACCATCTTATTGAGGGTGCTACTTGGGAGGCCGAGGTCAATATGATGTCCTAGTATCCTCATCTTTTTCCTCCTATTCTATCTTAAGGTATGAGTTCCTCTTGGTTTACTCTTGTTTGAAGTCATGTGTGTTTTATGTGTTTCCAGAAAAACTGCATGTTTATGAAAACGCTCAAATTTTGAAAGAAAATGGCTTTTATGATTTTTTTTATCATGTTGTTGTGCATTGAGTATGAGTTGCTTATGGACTTCATGAGCTGAATTGTTGAGTGCCTTAGCCTAGAGTGGAGAATTCTCCCTTGAATATATGCTTTGTGTATAAATTTCATTTAGGCTTCATGAGATTTTGTTGAGCATTGCTTTTATGATTGGACATGGTAGTTCCTCCTAGAATGTAAGAAATCTCAACATTCATGCATATTGGGTTGTTAGATGTAGTTTCTACTTCCATATGGTGCATTTGGGTATGTTTAACTTGAAGTTGATGTTTCCTCTTCGGTTGTGTGCATTTTGATGAGTTGCATGCATGATGGGCAGCTAGTCTTGAGTCTTTTCGTTTAGAAAAGTAACTAGAATCTCATTCGAGGACGAATGATCCGAAGGGGGTGATAATGTAACAGCCCGGATTTGAAACGAGGAAAAACAACAATTGCAGAAAAATTGTAGGTGCCATCCACGAGAGGCCACCTACAGCCTGTGGGTTGAACCACGGACCATAGGTAGGGTCCCTGGTTGGTCACCCCAAACCTAGACTCAGACTTCAGGACCATAGCCTGACCAATGGACCATCGGTCTGACCACGGTCCGTAGGTCAAACTATTAAAACCAGTCTCTGACCACCAAACGACACTCGTGCAGGACGGTCTGTCATGCTGTCCACGGTCCGTGGCTCCATGGTCCGTAGGTCAGCAGGAAAATCACTAAAGTTACCGACGATCGTGCAGGACGGACCGTAGGTCCATCGACGGTCCATCGGTCACTACTGGCAGTTAATTTTTAGGGGCGCATGGGTCTTTTTTGGTTTTAATTAAATCAATGTGTTGTCGTATTGCCTAAGTCTATTACACCTATATAGGAATTTTAACCCCCAAAAATCCCCCATTCAAGTCATTCTTTCAAAATCCCAAAGATATCCCAAAACTCTCTCTCAATTATTCTCTCTCTAGAAGGTGGAAGAAGAAGGAAGAGATTGAAACTAGGTCAAGTTCAAGTCTCCATATCTTTAAGCTTTTGTGGGCTTTGTGACTAAGGTATGATGGCTTTTCATCCATGGGATCCTTTCTCCCATGAAGTCCCTTAAGATTCCCCAATTGTGAAGTCTAAATCCCCAATTTGAGTTAGGGTTTCTTCCATTGTTGTGGGTTATGATGAATGTTGATCCAAATTATTGGGTTATGATGAATGTTGATCCAAATTATTGGGTTATGATTGTTTATGATCGAATTGATAGGATTACATGTTTTTAGGATGAAAATACATGTACCCATGCCTATTTAATGTTTCTAACCTAGAATTGATAATTAGGTTGATGCCATGAATGGAAACTTTATGGGTTAGATATATCCTTCTAGGATAGATGATATATGAGTAGAATTTCTTGAGAATGAAGCATAAATGATGATTATGAGATGTAGTGCTTTGAGAGTAAAGCCTAGACTATGAATTGTTAATTGTTGATGTTGTAGTACGAAAGGGATACTTCCCACAATGAATTGCTAAGCATGATTGTATGAATGTGAAAGGTTTGCTGACATGAATGATTCTAGGTTGAAAGGATTGCTCACCTAAAATTAATCTAGACTAAAATGCTAAATAATTTCTGAGGCTAGAGGTGACTACCATTAACCTCCATATGTGAAGGATATGTGTTGATTTCGCATACTCCTTGGAATTGAACAAGAGGTGACTTACGTTCCTATTATGATGATTGGACATGGAGGTGAGTACCCATGATCCTTATGAAATGATGTGGAGGTAAGTACTCATTTCATATGATGTGGTTGTGGAGGCGAGTAACCACAATCTTAAAGTAAGTAAGGCAAGAGGCGAATACCCATTAGCCTTTATAAGTTAGGCAAACAGGCGAATCCCCATGTCTTTAAAAGTAAGTATGAATAATATGATTATGTTATGAAGATGATTATCTTGGAGTGTTTCTTGATATGCCTTCCATGATGTAAGCATGAATAGAGGCGTATGACACAAGTCTTGGCTAAGGATAAGTTGAGGTTACATATGGAAGTATTCCTCCTTTATTATGATGTTTTATGTGCATTGATTATGCTTGTGGTTTATGTCTTATGCTGACTAATGCCTACGTTTATGTTGTTTATGCAAGCTATCATATTTAGTACATGTTTGTACTAATGCATACTCTTGCCTACATTTCTTATCCAAATGTAGGGTCTGGAGATATCGATTCTCACACTCGCTGCTAGGATTGTAGTTGATCAAGAAGTGAAGATTTAGTGAGTCCTTATAGCATTCGAGGATTGGACCACTATTCCTTAATGTCTTTCTTTTATGTTGGGACTATTGTATGGGATGTATCCCAAGATTTTATTCATGTTGTTAGATGGTTTGAGACAATGGTATTAGACTTCCGCTTGTTTTATAAAAACTTTGACTATATTGAAAATGTTTTAAATTTCCGCACCATTTTCTAAGTTATGATATGCTAAGTGGCTTGTATGAGGCCTCTTGGGGTTTTCTACGCCATGTTACATCTAGGGGGTACCCCTGGGTCGTGACAGTAGGGTGCAAGGCCCCAACCAAGAAAACCCAACTAATTTTGTTCTTCGATTTTTGGACCCTATTTCGCCTAGATTTGAATGGTTTCTTCCCAACTCACTTAGATTCATTTACCCAATTTAATTACATGAAAATCCACTCGAAAACAATCATCAACTCCTAAAATTCAACTCAAGAACTCATCCAATCTCATTAATCATAGAACGAAACTCCAACTCCAAGAAACTCAAGAATTCAATATAACCAAACTTATGGATATAAATAGTAAAAGAAACTCATGATTGGTGTGTGGGTGAACGAACCCAACACTATGAAAACTTACATACCTCTTAGGGATCAAACCCTTGGCGAAAATCCGCAATGAAACTCAAGAATATCGATGAATGCCTTGAACCTTCCCTCTTTTCTCCTTTTTTCTCTATTTTTCTATTCTTGAACTCTCAACTAAAACCCTAAGCATATTGGAGATGATTGAAACTAATTCTAATCAGTTTAGACCCCTAAATTATTACTAGACACGATTTAAGCTAAAGGGTAAGGAAAAGACTAAAATACCCCTCATAATTTCAGGTGATTTTCCTTAACTAGATAGACTGACTTCAAAAGGGAATATCTCACTTATCTGAACTCAAAACTTAATAAACTTGGTGGTGTTGGAAATATAATCCAAAGACCATTCACTTGATATCTTATGGGCCACCTAAATCATCTTGTACTGAAAGTTATGGTCATTTAAAGTTGACCCAAAACTTATGGAACTAATGAATAACTTGAATGAATTCTCTTTAGTTCTTCTTGAAACTCAAGGTGCTACATCTAGTGAACTTAACACTTAGTAAATTTTAAATACTTCGGTAAAATCCTACTATAAATGAAGGATGGTTCGAGTCTTAGCTCAAAAAAATTATGGGGTGTTACACTCGCTTCATGGAGTTGATCACGTGAATCATTTACCCTTGGAATAGGACACTTTCTTTTGGTAAACTTATTAAATTATCGATAGTGTATACACATTTGGAGACAACCATCTTTCTTTCGAACAAACAACATCGGAGCACCCCCATGGTGAGATATCGGTGAAATAAAACCCTTATCCAACAAATCCTTTAATTGATCCTTTAACTCCTTAAGATCTTCGACGAACATACGATAAGAAGGAACATAAATGGACTACATATCTAGGAGAGGGTCCATACCAAAGTCTATTTCTCTATCGGCAGGAATAACAGAAAAATCATTGGTAAACACTTCCAGAAACTCATTCACAATCGGGACTGACTCAAGAGTAGGAGTTTTAGAATCTATAACCCTAATTTGAACAAGATGATAAATGCAACTCTTAGAAATAATTTTCCTAGCCTTCAAGCAAGATATAAACTGACCCTTAAGAACATAAATTCCCCTTCCTATAACTTGATAGGTTCGTTCAACTTTGAATCTGACCAATCAGGTCTTAAAATCTATAGAAGAATAGCATGCATAAAGTCAATCTATCCCATGAATGACATCAAAATCTAGCATATCAAGGTCTGAAAGATCAACATGATTGACTCTATGAAAAATGGAAATAGAGAAATTTCTATCAATTATCTTAGCAATAATAGTATCACCAACAGGAGTAAAGACATGAAAGAGATTAGAGAGGATTTCGGGACCAACATAAATTCTCATAGCCACATAAGGAATAACAAAAGTTAAGGTAGCACCCGGATCAACCAAAGCATATATATATCAAGATGAAAGATTTTCAACATATCGACAACCACCTCTAGAGAATTCTCATAGTCTTGTCGAGCCTGAAGAAGATATAATATATTTTTCTTCAGAGCACGAGAACCAAAACCACTAGGTCGAAATTGCCTACAATCCCTTCCCTTAGTAGCAAGAAAAGGGAAATCTCTCATCTTGTGACCATTCTTTCCACAATTAAAGCAACCATCATATGAGGATGAAAGGCCATACTAAGATTTACACAACTACCAAGACCTTTTAAGAAAGACTTCCAAAATTGAGAAGTGAATTTGGTACCACGATCGGAGATAATGGATTGGGGCACTCCATGCAACCTAACCATCTCCCTAAGATACAACTTAGCATAGTCTTTCTCCGAATAAGAAACCTTGATAGAAATGAAATGAGCCAACTTTATCATATAGTATACTATAACCCAAATCGAGTCATGTTGCCTCCAAGTCTGGGGTAAACCAACAATAAAATCCATGTTCAAATTTTCCCACTTCCAAGTAGGAATACTATTATCTTGGGATAAACCTCCCGGATTTTGATGCCCGACTTTCACTTGCTGACAATTAGGACACTTAGCCACAAATTCTACAATATCTTTCTTCATCCTATTCCACCAATAGACCTCCCACAAGTCGGAGTACATCTCTGTGGCTCCTCGGTGAATGGAATATTGAGAACTATAGGCGTCTGATAAGGTTTGCTCTCTCAAGTCATCTACGTTTGGGATACACAAACGTCCTTGATATCGAAGTACTCCATCTCCCCCTTGGAGAAAGTCTCAATAGACTTTTTAAGTACTGCTTTCTTCAACTCAATCAGAATTGGATCAAGACCGTGCTTTGCTTTTACCACCGACACAAAAAAGGATTCTGAACCATTATGAACCTTAAAATGACCATTGGTGGAGTCAACCAATGGAACACCCCGAGATGATCAACCAGGTTCTCACTTAACTCAGTTTTTCATCTGATCAGTGCCAAGAACCCCTAGCGTTTTTTACACTAGCACCTGAAGTTCATGAAGTTCAACATGCAACTTCATGGACGCATCATTGAAAATGGGCACATTTTCTTGATTGTCTATGGGTACTATAATGAATAGTGACAACCATGATCTATTTATTAAGTTATTTAAGTTGAAACCTCATGTCTTCAAGGGTACTGAATCTGAAGATGCTTATGATTTCCTTGTTAGTTGTCATGAGCTGCTTCATTTTATGGATATAATGGAGCGATTTTGTAATGAATTTGTTACATACCAGTTCCAGGGAGATACTAAATTGTGGTGGCGATCTCATGTTGAGTGTAGACCAATAAAAGCACTACCTATGACTTGGGCAACATTTTCTAGATTTTTCATGGAGAAGTATATACCCCCAGACTTTGAGGGACAAGAGGGGAGATGAGTTATTTTATATATAGTAGGGGAATATTTCTGTTGCAGCTTGTGAGGCCAAAATTTGTCTTTTATCCAAGTATGCCACTCAACTTTGCTTTAGTCCGCAAGAGCGGATTCACCTCATTGTCAAGTGATTGAGGTAAGATTTTCAAAATCCAGCTTCACAGGTGACTGCTTTCGAAAAATCATTTCAGGAAGTGGTTGATTTTATGATAGAGGTAGAGGGGGTGAAGACAATTGACTTTGCCAAGCTGTTAATGTTTAATAAGTTCCATAAGGGAGGTGAGTTTAGTTGTTCTTACTCATGAGGTCAAGGTTCTGAAGGTTATCCTTCCCATCCTATCCATACTTTATTGCAGGTTTCAGCTAAGGGTCCTTCACAAACCAGTCAACTTTTTTGAGTTTTGGTGTTAACTTCAATCTTCTTCGTCTCCATAGAGACCTACTCTCAACTCCAGGACTTTTTATGGATATGATATGGTTGGGAATATCATGAAATATTGTCCGAGGAAAATTCAAGCATGGTATGATCAGGGTTACAGATCCCTGGTAGTTAGAGTTAGAGGTTATTATGGTAGAGGTCATCATTTTGGAGGACGTAGTGGCCAAGGGGTGGGAGGTAGGTTGAAACTAGTGGAGCGCTACCCAGCAGAGGCCATAGTGAAACAGGCAACAGAGCCCATTGTTATGATTTCCCTGGGATGCCAGATGCAGAGGCATCCGTTATTGTTATCACAAGTATTCTTCTAGTCTTAGATCGCATGGCTTCCGTATTATTTTATCTTAGATCCACCTTTTATATATATCTTCCTCACTAGCTAATAGACTTGAATTTCATTGTGACTTACTTTCCATGCCTATTCGTGTTTCTATTCCTATTGGTGAGTCTTTGCTATTTGAGAAGGTGTATAGGTCTTTCCTTGTGACTTTTGTTGTGAGAAAAATTTATTTAGATTTGATTATTCTAGAGATTTTTTATTTTGATGTAATTCTCTATATGAATTAGCTTTCTCCAAATTTTTCTATCTTCAAATGCAATGCTAACACTGTGACCTTGGCTAAGATTGGGATTGATCCGCTAATGTGGGAGGGTGACTATAATCCTTCCCCAGTTCTGTTTCTCTCTTTTCTTCATGCTAAGAGGTTGGTGAGTAAGGGTTGTTCAGGTTTTTTGGCACATCTTAGGGATGATATTTCCAAATTGCTTTTGATTGAGTATATTTTGATTGTGCGTGTATGTTATTCCTACAGTCCTACATGGTATGCCAGCATATAGGGATATTGATTCCTGTATTGACCTGGAGTCGGGGACTCACCCCAATCCTATTCCACCTTACAAAATAGCCCAGGCTGAGTTGAAGACCCAACTTCAAGAGTTGAAGTAAAGGTTTTATTAGATTGAGTGCCTCTCCTTGGGGTGCTCCAGTTATTTTTTTTAGAAGAAGAAGGACAGTAGTTTTTGGATGTTCATAGACTACATGCAATTGAATAAGGTGACAATTAAGAATAAGTACCCCATTCCTCGCATTGATGGATTGTTTGATCATTGACATGGTGCTTCTGTCTTCTCAAAAATTGATTTGAGATCCGGTTATCATGCGGGTAGCGGATATGCCAAAGACTACTTTTGGAACAAGCTATGGGCATTATGAGTTCTTAGTTATGTGTTTTGGTTTTACAAATTCCCCTACTTCTTTCATTAGCCTGAGGAATGGAATTTTTAAGACATATTTGGATCTCTTCATTATTGTATTTATTGATGATATACCGATCTAATCCAAGGGAATGAAAGAACATGAAAAGAATTTGAGAATTGTATTGGGATTATTAAGGAATAAAATACTTTATGTCAAATTCTTAAAAAGTGAGTTCTGGCTCGATTCAGTGTCCTTTTGGGAAACGTGGTTTCTAAGGATTGAGTGATTATGGATCCTCCAAAGATTGAAGCAGTGAAGAGTTGGGCAAGGCCCACTAATTTTTATGAGGTAAGGTGCTTTGTTGGTCTAGCTAGCTACTACCGTTAGTTAATTAAGGGATTTTCTTCCATTGTTTCATAATTGAACAATTTTACCAAATAGAATTTTCCATTTGTATGGTGTGATGAGTGTGAAGAGAGTTTTCTGAAACTCAAGACCTTATTGACTACTGCACCGATCCTTGGCATGCATGTGGAGGTAAAAATTTCATTGTTTATTGTGATGCATCTTATTTTGGTTTAGCTGCAGTATTAATGCAAGAGCGGAATGTAATTGCCTATGCTTCAATGTAATTGAAAGTGCATGAACGTAACTGCCCCACTCATGATTTGGAGTTTACTGAGGTTGTATTTGCTCTGAAGAAGTGGAGGCATTATCTATATGGGCTAAAGTGTGAAGTATATGCAGATCATTACAGTTTACAAAATGTGTTCACTCAGAATGACCTAAATTTGAGGCAGAAGAGGTGGATGGAGTTGTTGGAGGACTATGATGTTACTATCCCTTATCACCCAGTAAAGGCTAATGTTGTTGTTGATGCCCTGAGTAGAAAAGCAGGGAGCATGGGAGTTTAGCCCATTTACATGTTTCTAGACACCCATTGGCTAGAGAAGTTCAAACTCTAGCTAATCATCATATCTATCTATATACTACCTTAAAAGCATGAACTCCCAAACTTGAATGTTGAATTACTATAATACCCCCAATTAAAAATAATTTTATTTATTAGTTAAATTATTTGTATTATATTAAAAATAGATACATTTTCACATTAAAAGGTTGTGATATTTTCAAAGAGTTGTGACTTTTCTGAGAGGTTGTGAATTTTTTGATGGGTTGTGACATTTTCAATGAGTCGTGACTTGCCGAAGGGTTGTGATTTTTCCAAAGGGTTGTGACTTTTCCAAAGGGCTATGCCGATTTCAATGAGTTGTGACTTTTCCAAAGGGTTGTGACTTTTCCGATGAGCAGTGACTTTTTCAAAAGGTTATAACTTTTCTGATAAGGCACAATTACCACCTATTCATACTACTATTTGTTAGCTATAAATAGAGGAGTTTCCTCTCACTTTTAAACTACAATTTTTCTATGTTTTTTACTCTTCTTCTTCTTAAAAAATCTCAAGGGTTATTTCAAAGAGTTGATTAAGTTCAAAACTCAATGAAATTCGAGGTATCACATAAGAAAGAATTGGTGAACAAATTATAGCAAATCATTCAACAATTTACACTCGTATTATTTCTTACGATTTCCATGAGTTAACAGTGACGAAAAGTTGTGGGAAAGATAATAATAATAAACAACTATGAAAAAAGTCACATAATTTGGGTAAGATATTTCTTCTTTGTTTTTTTCATTATTTATTCTCTTACCCTCCTCACAAAGGAGTTTCTTTCTAATTTTGCTAAAACAACGGGCATTAACATAGTCCATTGAATTATTAGTTTGGATGTTAAATCCACTATTTCAAAAATAGATTTTAACTTTTACTTATAATATGATAATATTGTCATGATAATAATTATTTTTAAATAGATATGTAAGTAAAAATGAACGGATCAAGTAATGTTTTGGTGGCAAGAGATTTCACTTAAATGGAACACTATAGTGAATATAACATGAACATATATTTTCGTCTTCCTTTTTCGTTGGTTATGTATTGTTCCATATATTTTTTTTCTTATTTATATTTATATTGACTATGGAATTTTTTTATTCTGAATTTCCTCTTATTTTGTGTATGAATATTTAAGAGAAAAATTGTACTTAAGGAAAGGCTATTGGTGACATTTTTTGTATTCATATTTTTTTTAAAATTTTGTTGGTTAGATTTGCTTACAAAATTGAGTGAAGTAAAAATACTACTAAAGAAATGTCACTTTCTCTCCACATTTAAATTTGAATGTATTTTGAAATGTTTCAATGATGTCTGGTCATTTTGATCTCAAAATACAAGTAACTCTATGACAATTTGTATTAATTACTTAAAAACACTTGTCGTATGTTCTTTCAATTATAATTATTTACTAAAAAGCTTTAAATTAGTAATATTAATTCTATTTTACAGCATTGTATACTATATATACAATATACACGTGCAACGCACGTGCCGTGAAACTAGTATTACTAAAAGTGGGAAGAATCTAAGTCAAAAGTTGAATTACAAAAATACCCCTTATCTATTAATTTATTTTCTTAAAATCATTTATGAAAAAAATATTTTTTTTCATTCAAAATCAACTCCGTAACTACACCTCTTCATTTTCATAACTTATACTATAATAATATTCATTAATCTTGTGGCTTTAACTCATACATTTTTAAGAATCTAAGTTAAAAGTTGGATTACAAAAATATCCCTTATCTATTAATTTATTTTCTTAAAATCATTTAAAAAAATATTATTTTTTTCATTTAAAATCAACTCCATAACTACTACACCTATTCATCTTAATAACTTATTCTAATAATATTCATTAATCTTGTGGTTTTAACTCAGACATTATTATCTTCATATCCCTTATTTTTAATAATCTCTATTATTTTGATGTCTTTTAAAATTCATAACCAAAATAATTTATGATAATATTATTAAATATCTTAAATTCAATAGATAGTATATGTAATATTCATTATTTAAGACTAAACGGATTGAAGATCAATACATTAAAATTCTTTTTTCAAAAAATATTCGCATCCCTTGTGCTATACATTTGTTATTTATTAGTTTTTGTATTATGAAATTTATCCCCTTTCATTTATTATAATTATTATTATTAAATATTCACATCTCTTATTTAATTGCCTATTCAATTGTTACTTCTAAATCTATAACTTTATAATTTTATATTCATAACCTACAAATATTTAATTTAAAATTTAAAGATATCTTTTAGTAGTCCCCATTTTTATCTATATAAATCAATCTTTTTTGGTTCATGTGATTTCTACCCAAGGTTATCATTTTCATTTTGTAGTTAGAGTAGTGAGGTGTTTATATCATTAGTGTACTATTTGATTCATGCTTTATTTTGGCTCTATGAAGAAGTCTATATGGGAGGAGTGACAAGAACTTGAAATTTTTTGTACTGGTTCTATTTTTTTTCATCAATATTGTTATGATTATAACCCTAAGAAGAATGTGCACATTGTATTTTTCGTATTTGTTTTTTTTTTGTATCTCCTCCCTATTAGACTTCTTTAATTTGTATTTTTTCTTTGGGCTTAAATTAATATTTTATTACTCATTACATGTATGTTTTCATAGAATTTTATTGTTCTAACAAATTCATAAAAAATCACATGGAATACATGATTACTAAAAGTTGAAGCAATAAAAGTTGAAAGCTGAAATATCATTTTACCCTATACTAAATTAAAATATTACATATATTTAGTTAATTACATGTCTAAATATTAGTGATAATCAATTACTACATTGAGTAAATGGAGAGGATCATGTGCTCAAAGAAGGATTGTCTACTCTTCCAAATTTTAATTGAGGTTCATTGAATATATTTAGTATTCTCAAAGTTGTTCTCTTTATCTTTTGGCCCTTTGAAATGCTACTTTTAGTGGTGTTTCACTTAAATATTATTTCCACTTCTTTTTCTTATCTACATTTTAAAATTACTTTTCTACTTTATTTGTTTTAAATATTTGCCTTCATAACTAATATCTATTGACTTTATAAGGCTGGAAGTAACTAAGAAAGGAGGATTATTTGGCCTATGTAAAGACAAGATCTAGTTTTCTTGACAAGATTAAAGGAAAGGAGTTTGATTATGAGAAGTTGAGCCGAATCATGATATGGTACTGTGAGGAGAGGCTAAGGAGGATGTGATTGATGAGGAAGACGTCTTCAGGATTAAGAGGAGGGTATTTGTGCCCTTTGTTGATAATTTGACTCAGACTATTCTTCCAAAGGCTCATAGTTTGAGGTATTTTATACATCTTGGTGCATCTGAGACAACATTATTGGTAGAGTAGAATGAAGCGTGACATTGCCAATTTTGTTGCCCAATGTCTGAATTGTCAGTAGGTAAAGTATGAAAATCATAGGCTTGGAGGGATACTTCAGAGAATGTCCATTCCAGAATAGAAGTGGGAAAGGATTGCAATGGACTTCGTAGTTGGTCTTCCAAAGACATTTGGTATGTTTGATTCGATATAAGTGATTGTTGACAGGTTGACTAAATCTTCACACTTTATTCCAGTTAAGTTGACTTATAATGTAGAGAAGTTAGCCAATTTATATATCCGTGAGATTGTTCGATTGCATGGAGTTCCAATTTCCAACATATTAGATAGAGGTATGCAACTTACTTCTAACTTTTGGAGGACCTTGCAAGCTGAGTTAGGTACTAGATTGGATCTTAGTACCGCATTGCACCCTCAGTAGTCTTGTAATGAGATTTGCATGTTACCTCTCATTGAGAACTTTTCTAGACACCCTTGTTGAACTAATTGTGTTAATGATTTACTTGAGTACAAGCAAAAGTTTAAGGCCTATTTAGTTCAACAATTAGTATCCTCACTGCCAAATTATGTCATATTCTAATGATATTTTGATGATTTGCT
The DNA here is from genome assembly GCA_036250505.1 of Solanum acaule. Classification (NCBI taxonomy): domain Eukaryota; kingdom Viridiplantae; phylum Streptophyta; class Magnoliopsida; order Solanales; family Solanaceae; genus Solanum; species Solanum acaule. The sequence goes on along the minus strand of JAJOOR010010353.1, from coordinate 1,834 downwards.
GCTATGATGGCTAAGGGACAAGACAAGGATGACTATTTGAAGAAAGGCCCAAAACATAGAAAGAAATGTAAACTTCACATTGTTGATTGCCTTAAAAGAAGGGCGGATCACCCAATTGGATCGGCCTCCCCCAAGGTGACAGTGCTCAACACTTAAATTAATTGAGGCGGGTCGATGAACTTAAAGAGGAAAGGCGACTCGTGCAATGCAAAGGGTGAACATGTTGAGCATCGCCAAAGGTGACAAGACTAGAAGGAAAATCACAAGCTTGAAAGATGAACAAAGGTGGTACTCGGTGATTCGCTGATTGTGAAAGGCAGACTTGAGAGAGTTCTTTGACTGAGGTTCAAATGCCTAAAGCCTTTAGCAAGAGAAAGGCGAGCTAAGAAGCAAATGGTGATCCACCGAATTAGCTTGGCGAGCCCGATTAACATCGGCGAAGTGGTCACGTAGTGAAGTTTTGGCCAAATTTTGAGAAACTATAAATAGCCCAAAGGATAGTGAAAAAGAATAAATTTGGAGACATTTGAGTATTTAGAGAAAAATATTTTACCTTGGGAAGAACATCTCTAGTTTTGAGGTTTTCAATGTTCCTCTTGAAATTAAAGTGGGTGTTGCTTAGAATTTTATAATTTCATATTACCCATGGTTGCTTTCATGAAATGTATACTTTTTTTACATATTGTGATGGGTGGCTAAACCCCCAAAGTCTAGGAGTGTAATTATGGGGTTGGATGTTGATTTAATGTAGTGGGTATTGAGTTTTGCTTTGTTTTATTGGTGTTCATCTATCGATTAGTGCTAACTAGCATGGGGTGAACTTATGAGTTAAGGTTGCAAACTTAATCTTATTTCCTATCTCCAATTGATGCCCGAAAGAGATTGATTTGAGTAAGTAACTGTTTGATACTTGCTATTTAGGTTTGATGTTTGTAGTTTGCTTGAAAAAGAGATTCTTGGTTAGACTCTATTTTCCCTAATTATGCTCGAAAGAGAGAATATTGTAAGGTATTGGGTTGTTTAGTTTTGCACATATATGAGAGCGAAAGGAGATTATATGACTTGATGCTATGAGATCGAATTAAGATTAGTGTCATTGAAGATGACCCGGCCTAACCATGAATTTTAGTTTTATTGAGCAACACAATTACCCCTATGTGACATCGATTTCCAATCCCCGCACCACTAGATTACTTGTTACTTATTTGAATTTCTGAAATGTTAGCTTAATTGTGGCTATTAATACCAAAATCCTTTTCATGAATTTGGTGGAATCATCCACCCAGTGTTCTTTATTACTGCAAATGAATTGATTTACATTCTAAATTTCTTGATAAAATTCCTAGCACTATATCACTCTTTGTGGAATTCGATGCCGACTCTTAGTTGGATATTTTTTTATTGACGGTAATCGCTTACTCTTTGGATTTGTTTAGAGAGTAGTTTGAGTGTTATCAAATACTCATTGTATACATATTTTCATAGAATTTTAATCTTTGTAATGGATCTATAAAATCTATATGGGACACATGTTCTATGTATGTTTTCAGAAACTAGTAAATATTATTAACAACTAGGTAATGTTGCCCGTGCTATGCACGGGCACGGGCCCAATAATATAAATGGTATGTTTTGGGGCTAATAACGGAGATTTTGAAGCGATTGTTTGCGTGGATAAAGGAATAAGTTTTTTTATCACAAACTTGTACTTTATTTGACGCTATTCAAGGCACAATAAGACTATCCACATACAACATTTTTGAAATATTTTATGTTGTCAATTATCATGATTTATAGTATTTTTACGATAGATTCACTTAAAGAATGAGTGGAA
>JAJOOR010010352.1:0-69907 GCA_036250505.1 Solanum acaule | reverse complement strand
ATAATAGTCATTGCAATGAAGTTTTAAACTCTATAGGTGAAATTTCATGGCAATCGTGAAGTTTCACATGTGAAATTTAAAGCTCTGCAATAGCGACTAATTTTCAATTGCAAAGGTAAAAAAAGTAGATATTTATGAATTTTATACCTTCAATCTCATTAAGTGATGATTAAATTTATATATGAAAATTAAATTTGCATAAATTATTCTTTACAAAAAAACATTGCAAAGAAGTTTAATTCTAAATTCATCGTCACAATTTTAAATCTGTGTAATGAATAATTCACATATTTGAGTCGTGTAAGAAATTACTTATGTTTGCATTAAGATAGACTGTATACATCGCACCTATCACTTGTTAGGGTGCGACTCTTTCCTCTTACGTGAATGCGGAATACTTTATCCACCGAACTGCCATTTTAACTAGTTTACATGATTTAAACAATCATGGCCCTCAAAGTAACAAAAAGTATGAATATGGTACACTTAGACTACACATTATTATATGAAAGTGATGGGCTTTGTTCAGTCCATATATATTTGGGCCCAAAAATTTCATTATTCATCAAAGTGTACACTTTTAATTTTTTCAGTTAGGGATGTGGGTCTGGGCCAGTTCTGCACTGCCTCAATCTTCTGAGTGTTAGTCCATCCTTCGCTAGACACGATATGGCCTAAGAATGCCATAGGTTCAAGCTAAAACTCACTATTAGAAAACTTGGAATATAACTCTTGATCTTTAAGAGTTTGGAGAACTATTCTAAGACTTTTTGAATGATCCTCCTTATTCTATGAGTAGATCAGGATGTCATCGATAAATACAATAACAAACATATCCAGATACTACTTAAATACTCTGTTCATGAGATCCATAATGTTGTATGAGCTTTAGTCAAACCATAAGACATAACAAGGAACTCTGTAACGGGTCTTGAAAGTTGTCTTCGAGATGTCACTTTCTCACTCTCAACTGATGATAGCTAGAGGTCTATCTTAGAGAAATAAGTGACACCCTGAAGTTGGTAAAAAAGGTCATCAATTCTCGAAAGGGATACTTATTCTTTATGATGACCTTGTTTAATTGACAGTACTCAATACACATTCTAAGGGAACCATCTTTCTTTCTCATGAATAAGACCGGTGTGCCCCAAGGTGAGACACTTGGTCGGATGAAATCCTTATCAAGAAGATCTCTCAATTTCTTTTTTAACTCTTTTAACTCGGTTGGAGCCATTCTATATAGCAGAATAGAAATGGGTTGATTACCAGGAATGATGTTTATTTCGAAGTCTATTTTTCTTTCAGGAGGGACTCCAGGAAGATTGTCTGGAAAGACCTTAGGAAACTCACTCACAACTGGAATTGATAAAATCGGCGGTGTCTAAACACTAGAGTCATTAACTCGGACTAAGAGATAGATGCACCCCTTAGAAACTAACTTTCTAGCCTTAAAGTATGAAATAAAATAATCCTTAGGCACTATTGAACTACTCTTCCACTCTAAAATTGGCTCATTAGGAAACTGAAACTTGACTACTCGAGTTCTACAATAGACTGTGCCATATAAAGCATGAAGCTAGTCCATACCTAGAACAACATCAAAATCCATCATATCTAGCTTAACTAAGTCAACCACGAAGTCTCTCTAATAGATAGAGATGGTACTATCACGATAAACTCTTTCTGCTAGAATAGACTCACTAACAAGTGTGGAAACACTGCATGACTCAAGAAGTTATTCGGGGAAAATGCCAAACCTCATTGCTATAAAAGGAGTCATAAAAGATAAACTTGCACCTGGATCAAGTTGGGCATAAACATCATTAGAAAAGGCTTTAAGCATACCAGTGAGAACATATGGCAAGTTCTTTTGATCCTGGCGACTAGCCATAGCATATAGACGGTTTGCTCTTCTGTCTGTCCCTGAAGTAGCTTCGCTCGGAGAAGCTATGTCTGCTAGAGTTGCTAAAAAAGATTGGGATCTGCTGCCCCTCATTACCTTCCTTGTTCTTAGGAAAATATCTGGTAAAATAACTCATCTGATCATACTTGAAGAACCCATTGGAGCCATCATGACACGCTCCTGGGTGGTTCCTACCACACGTAGCATATGTGGGGTCCAAGTAGCCCCATGTGCTGCACTACCCTAAGACTGAGTAGGTTGAGCTCTGAAATTTGGATCTCGGATGTCATTCCTATTCCTTGGTGTGGGCACACTAGTTGATGGTGGGACAAGTCCAGATGACTTCTGCTAAAAAGATGACCGATTCCCATTTTCGGTCATCTACTAGCCAGTTTCATGACTTGTTTCTTGGCCCTCTTGTTGCAAAACTCTTTTATGTACTCTAACTTATCTTCGTCAATCTACTGCACATGAATCATGAGTTTGGCTATGTACATGTCCCCTATCAACATAGCCGCATTACCTTCCTTATTCGATAACGGGATACCCCTGACACAAACAAACTCATACTCCTCCTCCTATCCGCTACCATCTTTGAAGCATAGCAGGATAACTGAGTAAACTTGAGGATGTACTCCTGCACACTCATATCTTCCTATTTTAGATTTAGGAACTATCTCACCTTAGCTCTCCGGGAAAGAAGCATCCCAAGAAAGCATTAACAGACAAAGGTCATCTAAAAAATGGTGCACCCTCTACCATGTTCTTCTTACACTGATCATACCATATCCTAGCAACACCTTTGAGTTGAAATGAGGCTAACTCCTCTCGCTTTGCATCATCAACATGCATGACCTCAAACACTTTATGAAGTTTTTCCATAAAGTTCTCCAGATCCTTAGTGATCCTTGACCCCATGAACTCTGGGGATTCATCCTCAAAAACTCACGGTCCTGAACGTATCAGTCACATTATGACGACCCACTCTTTGTTAACCAACCTGATTTTCCACAACCTGAGTCATGATATGAATAGTATTCCTGAACTTAGCATTGGTGACATCTCCCTAAGGGGGTTACACTTCTGGTGCATTAGGAGCTTTTTGACTTGAGGATTAGAATTCCTCCTAGCAGTATGTAATGACCCGAAAAAAAATATTAGGAAAATTTTGAGCTATTTGTTAATTACGATTGTTTAGTTGACGGGTGATTTTAAATAATTAATTTTAATTGGTGGCTGATAGGCTAAGTCCATAATTTAGTTAAAACCATATACTATTTGGCCCATATATATTAAAATAATATAGTGAATTTGTCACTTTTTAATAAATAATTAATTTAGAAAGAAAGGGAGGCAGAAACTTACCTAGGCGGATGAACAAAAGAGGGAAAAACCTCACCGGAGGACGCCATAGTTCCGCGACTAAATTGCCTCAGGTAGCCTTCAACCTTTGTATTTATGAAATTGAAAAAGGGGCATATTATTATATTATATATTGTGTATAAAGATGAATGGGATAACAATTTGACATATTTGATCTGCTGCTATGCAACGTTATGGTTATCAATTGTTATGTTCTAATTATTATAATTATTTTTCAATATTTTGGTGGCCAATCGGGGCTTATATTTTGCAATGATAAGGTGATGATTGGATATAAATATGGGTTAAGGTTTGTAAGGTTACCATCTATCAGTATTGGTTTCAATTTTGGAACCTTTCTTAAAGATGTCAAGTTTTGCATATAATTTCTTACTGTTCGGTTAAGAATGTTAATTCCGTGTATGTTCCTTTATTGTTTCACGAATGGCTCATAATTGGCTTATTCTCGTATTATTATCACATTACAATTTAAGTTTTGATATATTCGTACACCTAATTAAATATTAGGTGTATGGTATTATGTGAATACCATTAGATTATAATATTGGAAAAATTAAGACTTAACCTTAGACTTGGATCTTGGAAAATATGATAGTTGAAATGTTAATTGGCATCAAGATTCACGAACTTGATTATAGATTTGAGTGAGCTTCTGGGTCTAGGCTAAACCTATAGTAACATGGGTGTTGTTAGTTTTGAAATCTTATTGTGATTATGCACTTGAATAGATTGCATTGATTTGGAAGCTCAATGAAAGGGGAAGACTTAAGTCCCGAAGTGATTGTTCGACTATTTGAGGAAAGTGAATTTCTAAACCCTTGTTAAGTGCACAGAGTCGTATATTTCCTTGTGGTATGTGTTGGGGGGTAATGGGACTTGGTGATGGGTTGACTTGTCTATGTTGAATAGTTCTAATGATGGAAAAAGGGTAATAAAAAGGTAATGTGATTAATTGTTGGTGTGTGATATTTGAGAATGGTTTGAAAGGCTTATTGCTTAATTATTGATGTTGTATCACAATTGTATTATTGTGAATTGTGCATTGTTATGAAAATGGTCATCTCCTCATTATTTGTGTGAACATGTCATTTGCATTATTTTGAGATATGGTTGTGACAAGTGTTATGTGAATTGAGAAAGAATAAGAAATTTAAGAGGATGTACCATTTCGAGAGACGTATTGCATGCCACGATGGATACTATATTTTGAGGGACCTGTCGCACGCCGTGACAAATACTATATTTCGAGGGACATATCGCGTACCGTGATGGTGACTATTATCGAGGGTCTTAACGCACACCGCGATGGATGCATGGACATATATGTCCCACCCATGGGTCCTGAACTGAGAGACAACGGGTGTGTATCGTTAGGTCAGACATGCATCACTATACTTGACATTGCATTTCATCGCATTGCACGTTTTTATCATTGATGAACTTGATCTTGTGTGTTGCTGATATTGTGAGTGCCTTTTTGTGGAAGTTGTGATCGATGAAAATTGAGTTTGTTGTTGAGGATATGTAATTTGTTTAAGTGATTGTTGTTGAGCTGGGTGCTATGTAAACTGTGAACTGTTAGGTTGGGTTGGTTTTATGCAAGTTGTAGTTGTGGAGGTTTGGTTGGTGTGTAAGGAGTACCCGTATTCTATTCCCTTAGCTTGTGTTCAGAAGTTTACTTGCTGAGTACCGTGTGGTTTGGTACTCACCCCTTGCTTCTACATTTATGTAGGTTACTTGCCCGGACCTTTGTGATATTTTCTCTTCTCCTTGTCTGAGGCTTCTTATGGAGGTTTGTGAGGTAGTTGCTTGTCATTTCAGAGGACCTTCTTACTCCTATTTATGATCTTGTTCTATTCTAGAAAAAATGTCATTTGAGACTTGTGTTTTTCTTTGAAATCAATTATAATACTTTAGTGGCTTGTACACGTGACAGCCAGATTTTTGGGGTATTTTTGAGTTTATTATAAAATTTTTGCATTTTATTGTAATGGTTGAGTTTTAGGCTGACTTGTCTTGGTGGGATAAGACGAGTGCCATCACGTCCATTTTTGGGTCATCACAAAATGGTAACAGAGATCCAGGTTCATAGGTCTTACATGTATACAAGCCGAGTCTAATAGAGTCTTGAGGATCGGTACAGAGACGTTTGTACTTATCTTCGAGAGCCTATAGTAACTTTTAAGAAAAAATCTTCACTTCTTGAATCTCTATTGTGCGTCCTTGGTTCAATTTGATTCTTATCGCTTCACTCCATTCATTCTCACTTATAGTGATGACTTGTGAGTAGTTCCTCATGTGAACAGTTGGTGTCTCGTGTATGGCTAGGATGTTAGACCTAGTACTAAAGTTGAAGTGATAAACTTTTGGAAATGATGTGTGGTCAGATTATGAATGTTCAACAATTTGAAAGGATTGAGTATGGTGATGACTTGATGATGCATTTTGAGGATATTCAAATGATGAGTCTGAACAATGGTTGAGGGACTTCATGAATGTGTTATCTTTTTCAGGGTAGTTATCCCATCAAGGGGAATAGTACTTTTGTGGTTTAGGAAATATCTGGAGTGGTTTGACAATTGGAAGTGGAATAATTAAAGGGATGACTAGATTATGAACATTGTAACTTTGGAAAATATAGTTAGTAAAGTTGTCATAAGATGTATGGATTGCTTAGCAAATGATGAAAATGATGTTGCGCCAATCAAGGTCAGAACCTCTACTATGACTTTATATATTGAGTGTATATCAAAAAGGGTGATGACACGACTACTATAATAGCACCGATTATGACTTGATAAGAGTTATGGAGTGTGTACTTCTACTATCGACTTGACCTACGAAAAAATACATATATCTTGGGCTAGATACGAAACAAATTTGATAATATTTTACATCTATTCGATGGGTAGAAATATGTGAATTATTTGGGTAAAATCTTCTCGGTAGGTACGATATGTTCTAGTGGTGGATCTAACAAACTTTCGCGATGTGGTACTAGTGTCATATGAAAATGGATACGTCTTGTAAGCGTGAATACTAACTACTTAAGGAGTTATCAATTGTATCACATGCTCATATAATAAGATTTGATGTTGCATTCATATTTGAAATCCAACTAGCTTGTTACTACGGACGGATGTGTTAAGCATTATTTATAAGGATGCTTTTAGTGGTGGATCTTTGGTACGGTATTGATGTGTTTAGGTTGTGAAGTGTATCTCGAGGATTCTAAATGAGGACCAGAAGGTCCAAGGGAATGGATAGATACTAGAATGACAAGCTTATGGATAAAAGAAGTCTCAAAGAGTATACTTGTGTGAAGGTAATTGAAGATTTTAGTAAAAAGTGCATATAAAAGTGGGTTAGTCCTTTGGATTTGATTGGTATAACTTGGTTTAAGGTGTCATGTCAATGAAAAGGTTGACTTCGAGATGATGAAAATGGCTACTAAGTATAAAGTAATAAGAGTTTATGATGGATTATGACAAGGATGCGAGCATATGATAATGAATTTTTTTCAATTAAATGGATTCGATAATGTAATAACAACTTATAAGTATCTAAAGTTGTGGTTTGTTACTATTTGGTGAGTAGTGTGGTTGTATGGAAAGTTTTAGGAGATGCACCACTCGAATATAATTTAAAGGAGTTAGAGTCATAATGAAAATTAAAATGGTGGAATGTAGTGTAGCCATCGGAAAAAGGTGAGAGCAAAAATATTTTCTCTTATTGCAAGGGCTAAAGAGGTATCTTCAAAGGGACTGAAAATTGTGTTCAGAGACACATTGTTTCATCCGTTTTGTGCTGGCCATGGTAATAGTGTCATGGGTTAATCAAATTAGTTAAAACGATTGGATAAGATTTGCCAAAAAAATAATCTATAGGCGTTCGATTTAGTGTGATAATAAGTGTTTTTGTGTTTTTGAGTTGATAAGTGGCACATTTGGAATCCGAATTCAAGTTTTTCATTGAAAGTCTACATTCTTGGTAGTATGCTTTGTCAAGGTATGGATTGGTAAGGTAAGAATGGATCAATTACAACAGGTATTGAGCATTTGGAAGAACATGTGCAGGGTTTGAGTCGTAGAGTTTGTTACTTTTGATTGTTAACGGGGCTAAGAAAGTACTTCTCTTAAAGATTTGGTTTAAAGTATAAGTATAATATCGTCGGTTGTTGGTCAAAGGAAAAGATTGGTAAGCAAGTCAGCGAAAGGAAAAAAAGTCTGGTGTATTGAAGAGTTCAAGGTATTTGAAATTTGCGTCATGGGAACAATTTAAGAGGTATGAAGAAATAAGACCTTTTATATAGACTCTTGGTTTCGAAGTGGAAGGATGTATGGATTTTCATATATATGTTCTAATGTGACTATGGATGTGAATTGATTTGGTATAGACTTACTAGGGTTTTATCATCGACTTTTATAAAGATTGAGTTTTGGTTTGGGTTACAAGCAATGATGTGTGGAAGATTCTATGTTGTTATGTGGGGCTAGATTGTTCAAATTATGATAGGTAACTTATGGATGTTAAACGGTGTGCACCTAGAGTTCTACATGATTAATGAGGATTTTGAGGGGATTGAAACTACTTTGTTCATAGGACGATATAGACTGTTATTATGTGTTACATAAGCATTTGATGGTGAGTAGATGTTATGAGCTTATAGTATACAAAATTGTTGGAGTGACCTAGAATTTCTTAAGTGTTGGTATGAGGTATATGATGGTTTGAATAATAGTTGAAACTTGGCATGTGAAAGATTGTGTTTGACATTCGACGTGATTCAATAGTTTTATCTCGATGAGAAAGTACTATCAAATTATAATTAGTGTTATCAGCCTTGGGTGGGACCCGTATCTATCATGAAATGCTTAAATGGAAAGAGAGGGAGCCATATTTTGAAATTTTTGGAGGCGATAATGTATTTTCTAAGAAGAGTTTGATACTAGTGATGGTTTAAGAGCAAGGTAAATGACCGGTGTGGTTATGATGTTTTGTTAGTTTTAAGAGGGTTGACTTCAGTGGAGTACTATGAAGAGCATGTGGTGTTCGATAAACCAAGTATGTGTACGATTGTAATATGGACTAGACTGGTGATTGTGGGTAGCTAGAAAATCAATGAAATAGAGGTAGATGAATGAGAATGTTTGATATGGACACTATGAAAGAAGTATCTATCATTATTCGACCTTGGTTCTGTATATTCTTATGTGACCACCTACTTCATTTTGGATATGATTTGGAGTGTGATTAGTTGTCTATGTCCACACATATTTCTACATCTTTGGGTGAATTTCTAGTGGTGGATCAAATGTATCGATCCTGTGATTGTCCTCTTAGTAGAGTGGCATTCTTGGTCATTTCAGTTATGACATATTTGGTGTTATTTTGGATGGTTGAAGTATATATACTAGTAGTTCTACACGCACAACCTTGCTTATGAGAGCTTTTATAAGAGCTACTATGAATAGTTACAATTGTCTAAGAGTGTTGTTAGAGGTCCTACATTTTGAAGTGTATCACTTGTTGGGTGTTTACTTGATCATTTTCTTCTTTGAGTTAGATAAGTTTGATCCTTCCTTGATGAGTACCCGATGTTTAAGAATCAAATTTTTATACTTTAAACTTGTGAAAAGATTGTGTTGTGAAAAGGAAATCTTGATAAGATATGTGATGATTTGTGCATTATGAATGTGTGGTTCACTTCTAGTTGTAGCCAATATTGATTCAGAATTTTATTGTCGTTATGTGAGAAAAACATCATCCTGGTGGTTGTGTTATGGTCCAGTAGATTTCAGTTTAGATTGGGTTCATGAGTTAGTTTGTGGCTTGATAATCACTCTTGATTTGTATATCTTCCAAAATATTTGACTCGAAAGATTAGTCCTTAGTAGTTGATCTTGTTGGACTGGTCTTAAGGAGGAGCTCACTTTGAGAGATGATACGAAAGATCGTACCTCAGGCTTTTGGTAACGTCGGTTTTTCTCCTTCCCCTTATTTATGTTCGAGGACAGACATGGATTTTAGTGGTGGATAATGTAATGACAGAAAAAACATATTAGGAAATTTTTGAGCTATTTGTTAATTACGATTGTTTAGTTGACGGGTGATTTTAAATAATTAATTTTAATTGGTGGCTGATGGGCTAAGTCCATAATTTAGTTAAAACCATATACTATTTGGCCCATATATACTAAAATAATATAGTGAATTTGTCACTTTTTAATAAATAATTAATTTAGAAAAGAAAGGGAGGCAGAAACTTACCTAGGCGGATGAACAAGAGAGGGAAAAACCTCGCCGGAGGACGCCATAGTTCCGCAACTAAATTGCCTCAGGTAGCCTTCAACCTTTGTATTTATGAAATTGAAAAGAGGGGCATATTATTATATTATATATTAGGTATAAAGATGAATGGGATAACAATTTGACATATTTGATTTGCTGCTATGCAACATTATGGTTATCAATTGTTATGTTTTAATTATTATAATTATTTTTCAATATTTTGGTGGCCAATCGGGGCTTATATTTTTCAATGATAAGGTGATGATTGGATATAAATATGGGTTAAGGTTTGTAAGGTTACCATCTATCAGTATTGGTTTCAATTTTGGAACCTTTCTTAAAGATGTCAAGTTTTGCATATAATTTCTTACTGTTCGGTTAAGAATGTTAACTCCATGTATGTTCCTTTTTTGTTTCACGAATGGTTCATAATTGGCTTATTCTCGTATTATTATCACATTACAATTTAAGTTTTGATATATTCGTACACCTAATTAAATATTAGGTGTATGATATTATGTGAATACCATTAGATTATAATATTGGAAGAATTAAGACTTAACCTTAGACTTGGATCTTGGAAAATATGATAGTTGAAATGTTAATTGGCATCAAGATTCACGACCTTGATTATAGATTTGAGTGAGCTTCTGGGTCTAGGCTAAACCTATAGTTATATGGGCCTTGTTAGTTTTGAAATCTTATTGTGATTATGTACTTGAATAGGTTGCATTGATTTGGAAGCTCAACGAAAGGGGAAGACTCAAGTCCTGATGTTTGCGTAATCAAGACACAACTTCGGATTCAAGTGTCTACGATCGTACAATAGTAATATAACCCAACCGAATGGGTTGGGGTCGAGTCCCAAGGGAGCGGTTTCTGTGAATTAAGAGTTAAGCACGAATATGCTAGAGTTAACCATAGTTAAAAACATTATCGAGTAAAAACATAATAAATTAAGAGGTTGACACGAATGTCAGTTATCAATAGGGGGTTTGTAGTCGATTAACAACTAGAAGAGCGAAAATATAAAGATGCTAATATAGGGAGACAAGATTCTTGGGATGTGATAGGAATACGGGATAAACTACACAATCGGGTAATTGTTATTGATAATCAATTGCTGAACATTTGTAACTAGGCTAGATTTAGTGGGGGTAAATTCTCTCTCGAGCAAATTACCCCGAATCAACTTGGTTTCTCTCGAACACCGAGTTTCCGCTTTTAAACACAACCTCCGCCTTAACTCATTCACTCTCTCGAGCTAAATGTGTGGGAAAAGGCCTAGGATTCACTCTCTTGAGTTGAGCCCATGAGACCCAATAACCACCGGCTATCGATTTAGTAGTCTTAGTTTTAAAACCTCTCTCGAGAACAAGCCAAAACCACTAAGATGAAATCGTATTTGCAACTACAATCCCATAAAGTTCAAATACAACGACTAAACGAAATCATATTTAAACAGCAAATAGACTAACAATAAGCAATACCCAACATGAAATTTAACCCATATTCACAAAATCACACCCAAAGAATTGGGTTTTTAGCTAGACATAGAGAAAAGAAGGAAAATGATACCAAATCGAAGTAACATCAACTGGGTACCAAATCGAAGTAACATCAACTGGGTATGATTTATATTCACTTCAATCAAGTCTAATATGAAGAATCTTCAATACCCACTTCCAATTTCTTGGAATTGGAAGTCTTCAAATCTTCAAAATCTAATAACAAGGTCTCTCTACTTGAAACTTAGAAAATAAAATGTTGTATTTGAAATTGCATACTAAGATAAAAATTCAAACTAGTATTTATAGTTGTCAAAAAATGTGCTGCGAGGGATCACTCGATGCAGTTAGTCGGGATCACCAATGCACTCGGCGATCTGCCCTTTGGTCTGCTTCATCGCCTTTCATCTCTTGCCTTCAGCATCTCCACGTTCTGAATCATTGGGCGATATAGTTCAGCCTCGCATAACTGTTCGGCGACACGTCAACTGATCCTTTTCATCGCCGACTTGATCTTTTCCTTCAGGGCTCACACTGGAACTTTAGGTGAGGTACAGGCCATTCGGCGACTCGCCGAATGCATTAGGTGATCCTCATGTCTTCTTTTCTTTGTCTTTTCAGCCGTTTTATTCCTTTTTGCCAAGTAGTGTCCATGCTTTGCCTCAAACTCAAAATACCTGATACTTAAGGATTTACATCAGTTATTGATACAAAATATGCATTTAAGGACATTAAATCTATTAAAATGAAGCCCTAAATGAGTCCAAATTGTGGACTTATCAACACCTCCAACTTAAACTTTTGCTTGTCTTCAAGTAAAACTCAAGTTCAACAATTCAAAAAGGATGTCTCAAACAGTGCTACACAATACTCAATCATGAATGCACACACAAGACTCAATTTACTTATGCGGAGATCAAATGTGCACTCTAAGTTTCAAGTTGTGACACACCATTACCAAAGAATCTCAAGCTCACTATACTTGCTTCAAATTCAAGTTCAAGCTTAACAAAGGAAATCAAATGCCCTCTCACAAAGGATGATTCCATATTCACACACAATGGTTCAACAATTTAAAGTTCCGAAATCAAATACAACGCTCACACTCACAAAGAAGAATACAATGCATGCTTTCACCCATAGGTTTGCCCGTATTTTCCAATAGGCAATTGTTTCAGCTCACTCAAGATCAAAAAGGTCTTTTCAAGGCTTGTAATGGGGCTGAGTGCAAATGTATGGTCATTTAGGCTCAGTGACTTTCATCCTCACGAAATGTGGTGCTTACAACACTTCCTTTCCTCTTCTTTCATCATTTTCTTTAGTGCTCACAAGTCATCCCATTATTCACTTTCCATGGATTTTTCAGAGACCCCATTTCTTTTGTACTTTATTCCACAACTTTTTCGTTCTCTTATTTCCCTTCTTTTTTTATATGGAGGGGTTCCATTTTTCTCAAAACCATGGGTTAAAGGAGACTTTTCTTGCACTTCTTGACTTGCCTTCTCTTTTCACCACACCCCCAACTTAGGCATTTGGCCTAAATTGGTTATTCAATCAATCCACAAATCAAGAGGATTATAGGTAGTGGATTAAGGGAGGTCATGTTTTCATCAAGTTTCTTCCAAAGAAAGGTAATGTTCAAGGGGTGTTGAAAAGAGGTTCACACACTCACAAGGTAGGCCACAAAAGAGGTATATGTCAAATTGGCTCACACTCTTCGTAGTTGCCTAAGATCATATCAAGAGATAGCCTTACTTAGTCGATTGGACCAACGGGGTAAATTCTAGGTGTTATCATGCATGGTTCACAGTAAACTTATCACACAACGTATAAACACCAAAGTCAAACAAGACTCCACACTTTCGCTAGTGTGCAATGTTCATCACAAGAGACTCAATTCGATAATTGGCTAGTCACATCGAGATGCAAATAGTTCACATATTTTCTATGCAAATTCATTTGGCCTCATCGTAGCCGCACATTCATGTTTGTTCGATTATGAGCACTATTCAAGTTATCGATATTGATCAAAACCAATACTCAAATTTGCGAGAGAACAACCACATTCAACACATACAACAGGTGGCATTTTTCGAAAGGGTCAAAAATCATTTTCAATTAGAAGCAAAGAGCCACACGCTTAAACCTTCCACAAAAACCAGTGTCAACACAATTTAAACTAAAAACCCAATATATAAACAAAATAATATGCACAAAGGTGGGCCTCACCCCACCATAAACAAAAACCATGTGTCCTCAAATGCAAATAAATATTATCCAAAAGTCAAAATAAAGTAAGATAGAGAGGGAGGTAAAGAGGGGATCCTGTCTATGCAGTCGCTCCATCTATCTGGGCATCAGTGCCCGATGTAGTAGTCTGGCCTTGGGCATCAGTGCCTGAAATTGCCCAGAAGAGCCAGCTCCACTAGAGACAACAAACGGTGTATTTGCTAGGGAGGCCTGCACAGCCGCATCTATTATGGCTAAGTCTCGGTCAGGTCCTCAAGTGTAGCTCTCTCAGTCTCCTCAAGTATCTCCTCATTAGTCTCTGCCTCTGACTCAGGCTCGACTGTCTGCTCCATTCTATCCTTATGTCCGGCGGTAGTTGGAGGCATCTCGAGCACATCTAGAATCTGCACTGTTCCAAAAATCATGGACATATCGGTGGACTTCAGGTAGTCCACATATTTTCTCAGCTCAACAATGGCAGCTTTTAAAGCCGTCACCTCCTCGGTGACTACTTGACCACGCTCACACACCGCTATCCTTGCCGCAAGGGTATCAATGGCAGCGCTCAATATTGTCACAACAGTAGTCAAAGAAGCTTGAATCATATCAGGAATGAAGGTCTCGAGCCTGGCTGCCCTATGATCCGTAGAATAGGCAAGCTGTCCCATTCGAAGTAATGATGCCTGGGTGATTGGAGTTCGGGAGATAGCAACATCAAGTCTAAGAGGTAGTACAACAACAGAACAACTAGGGGCATCAGAAGATACAACACAATGTGTACCTGAAGGCCCAGGGGCCGGAGTAGGCAAAGATGCCTCTGCAGCTGATAAGTCTGTGTTTACAACCGAGGAAGAATCCACCGGTGCTCTTTCTTCTTCTGTTCATCTTGGTCCTTTAAATATTCTGCCTTAATCCTCCGGATATCGGTAGAGGATGTGGGAATCACTTCCACATATTTCTTGGCATCTCTAGGCACCCATGATCGTCTGCATAGCTCGGTGGTAATATTGGGAAATGAAGTGAGGTCTAGCGCTTCTTTGCACGTATGAGAATCTCTGAAGCAACTATCATCACCAAATTTATCCTGGTTTCCTTTATGATGCAACCCAGATAGGTAGCCTTAGCAAGGCAAAATATTGACTCATTCTGGGATGACATGATTGTGCTGCTGATAAAATCGAACCAGAATCTTGCAGCAACGTTCATGTCTTTCTTTTTAATTGGCGCCCCTTCTACCAACCACTATGGAGTACCATCTGAAATTAGTGGGGCTAACCACTTTTTCATCTCCTCCAGCTTCTTTGTTCTGATCAAGTGCTGGCAGTGATCATTAATACTCGTGGACATGCCCAAGACTGTGTTGATAATATCACTGTCACAAGTTACATTCTTACCTCTGACAACCACGTAGTCGACTTCTTTGAAAGCTGCTACTTGCTTCTTCCTCTGGGGTATCAATGCACCGTATGCACTGTAGAATTCTCTAACCCAGCTTGGAATATAAGAACCCCAGGGTTTGGTAAAGATTTGGAACTTGTGGTGTTTCAGGCAATCCATTATCTCCGGGTACCTGTGATAACCCTATCTATGGACAAACACTTTTCCTCAAAGATCGTCCTCAGCCCCTCAGTCTTTAATCTATTCATTGACTTGGGCGGAGGACCCTGTACTGGAGGTGCCAGACCATTGCTTGTTCTGGGACTGGAGGTGTAGGGGTGGTAGGCTGCAGATTCTTGATCCTAGATGGATCATTCATCGTTTTAGATCGTAACTCCGTCCTCTGTACCATGACAAGCTCATCATCATCAGACTCTGTAGTTTGAGGCTCCTGATGCTCATCCTCACCTTCAGATGGGGTGAGGTAAGTAGCATAAATGTCAGCTCTGTCTGAGATTGCTTCCGATAATTCTGATGCCTTGCCTTTATCTTTGACTTCCCCACCAGTTGTGGACTATTTTATGGCTTTGCCCCTAGATGCAGCTGCATTCTTATTCAATTTAACCCCCTTTGCTTTCCCTTGGCGTGGCATGTTTCTCCCAGCAACTTTAGACCTAGCTATGTCTGCAATCATAGTGGGAAAAGTTAGATATACTTAATCAATTTCATAGAGAAGTAGTTGCAGAAAGACTCGCCGAGTTGCCAAATCATCTTGGCGAGCTGAATCGGGCTCACCGAAAGAGTTGGCTCAAATATTTTGGCAAGTCGGTAAAAGAAAAAACTTTTCAGTGAATCACTGATCCCATTCAGTGAGCAAGGGATAGTTCGCCGAAAGTTACAATGCATAAAAGGTTCAGGAGTGTAGACAAATGGCGATTGAAACTACCTTTAGTGAGTTGCCGAGTGTTTTCGGCGACCTCAGGCTTCTTGCTGAAAGTTACAAACTTCAACTACTCATTTAGCATGAAATTAAAGGCGAGATGGGGACATTAGGCAAACCGCCGAGTAGTTTGGCGAGCTCGACCCAGCTCGCTAAACGTCCTAACGTGCCTACCTTCAACCCACTTTCTCGAATTCAACCCCGCAACCCTCGAAAATAAAATCAAAGCATGCACTAGTTCAATTAAGCTCAGACCCATAACATCCATCACCCCGGGATACTGAAACTTCTCTCGGTTTTTCCAAACTAAACAACATGTAAGCACAACTACACAAAATATAATCATTTCAACACACAAGCATATGAGATTTCAAAAATCAAAACAAAATGGGTAAGATTCTCAAATTAAAAAAGGCGTTTGAACAATCTAATCATATTAGAGAGGCCCAGCACACGACAATATGATAATATCATTTGCGTAAGGGAACAAATTACTGACAATAAGTTCGGGGTTCAGAAGAACAACCTTTGATGCCGATTAAATTACTTTGAAATGCTAGGCGGCAATGAAATCCAACTCCGAGCATAGATCAACACTAATAATACTCTAAAAACACAAGAAGTATAGAAACTAGAGTGCGGGTGTGAGTTTGGGCAAATGAAAAATGAGGGAAAGTGAAAGGATTTGAAATTTAACTCCTTGGCTCTCTGTAAGACCGTCTAGTTTTCGCCCACTCGGCGATATTATTCGTGTTCACCGAGCTACTCGGTGACACGCCGAGTGATCATTTATCCTGCCAATTTTTACAGGACCTCCAATTTACGTAGGGATCCAAATGGCGGACTTTGTCGCGATCGCCAACTAGGTAGGCAACTCGCCAAGTTGCTCATTGGTTCACCTAGTTTTATAGGCTCCAAGTTAAAATTACTTTGAGCCAAACGGTGAACCAAGTCGAGCATGCCAACCTCTTTGGTGATTCGCCAACTGGATGATTGGTTTGCCAATTCTGCATTTTTCATACATTTTTTCTACTTTAACCTACACAATCAACACACCATTATTTCTAAAATAACAATTTAAAGCATTTAAGGGGTTTTAGGTTGCCTTCGAAACAATGCCTTAGTTAACGTCGTGGCACGACGCAAGCCACCACTTAAACCTCATTATTGGGGTTGAACCTCGTGCAACTAGGTGATCCCAATTGTTCATTTGGGTGGAGCTGAGGCGATACATGACCCAAGAGAGTTTCAATTAGCTGGATAGATCTAGAGTGAGAACCACTGATCTGATTTAGGAATTCTACATTCTCCTTCATCTCCTTAGACATTCTATCCTGCTCATTGAGCTTTTCGAGAATGATTAATAGTGTATCATTGATACGCCTACTCTCATTTTCCATAGATTTTCTCCGCTTCTGAGGGGGTATGTATTTGCCTTCCTTTTTTTGACAACACTTCAGTTCCTCGATTTTTTGGGCCAAGGTATCCATCTGACTCAGTAAAATGACCAAGTGCTGGTTCTTCTCATCCTCTTTGTTGGTGTTAGCCACAAGATCAAGAAGTTTGGTTGTAGTCTCATAAGAGTATCTTCTAAAATCACCAGGGACAAATTGATTGATTAATTATTTGTTTTCAAAATTAAGGTTCCTATAGAAGCATTCCAGTAGAACTAGATCGGGAATCTCATGAGTTGGACATTGTATCAATAGTGTTTTAAACCTGAGCCACGACTCATGAAAAAGTTCTCCTTCTAGCTGCTTGAAGGTCAGGATGCTATCCCTGAACCTTATCACTTCTACTGAGAAGTGCTCCATTGGTTCACCATCTCCACCATGCATACTTATTATTCTGTCTCAACACATAAACAAGCAAGACAAAACTAAAAATTAAGTAAATAAACTACGACTAACAAAAGCAAAATTCAACTTAGCTTGTAATTCTCAAGTAACACCACTCCCCGGCAGCGACGCCATTTTGATGTTTGCGTAATCAAGACACAACTTCCAATTCAAGTGTCTATGATCATACAATAGTAATATAACCTAACCGAATGGGTTAGGGTCGAGTCCCAAGGGAGCAGTTTATGAGAATTAAGAGTTAAGCGTGAATATGCTTGAGTTAACCATAGCTAAAAACATTATCGACTAAAAACATAATAAATTAAGAGGTTGACATGAATGTCAGTTATCAATAGAGGGTTTGTAGTCGATTAACAACTAGAAGAGCGAAAATGTAAAAATGCTAATATAGGGAGACAAGATTCTTGGGATGTGATAGGAATACGGGATAAACTACACAATCGGGTAATTTCTATTGATAATCAATTGCTGAGCATTTGTAACTAGGCTAGACTTTAGTGGGGGTAAATTCTTTCTTGAGCAACTTACCCCGAATCAACTCGGTTTCTCTCGAACATCGAGTTGCCAATTTTAAGCACAACCTCCATCTTAGCCCATTCACTCTCTCGAGTTGAATATGTGGGAAAAGGCCTAGTATTCACTCTTTCGAGCTGAACCCATGATGACCCAATAACCACTGGCTATCGATTTAGTAGTCTTAGTTTTAAAACATCTCTCGAGCAAGACAAAAACACTAAGATGAAAACGTATTTGCAACTACAATTCCATTAAGTTCAAACACAACTACTAAACGAAATCACATTTAAAAAGTAAATAGAGTAAAGTTTAACCCATATTCACAAAATCACACCCCAAGAATTGGGGTTTTAGCTAGATATAGAGAAAAGGAAGAAAATGATACCAAATCGAAGTAACATCAACTGGGTATGATTTATATTCACTTCAATCGAGTCTCAGATGAAGAATCTTCAACACCACTTTCAATTTCTTGGAATAGGAAGTCTTCAAATCTTCAAAAGCTAAAAACAAGGTCTCTCTACTTGAAACTTAGAAAAATAAAATGTTGTATATGAAATTGAATAATAAGATAAAAATTCAAACTAGTATTTATAGTTGTCAAAAAATGTGCTGCGAAGAATTACTCAGTGTAGTTAGTCGGGATCACCGATGCACTCGACGATCTGCCCTTTGGTCTGCTTCATCGCCTTTCAGCTCTTGCCTTCAGCAGCTTCGCGTTTTGAATCATTGGGCGATATAGTACTGCCTCGCGGAACTGTTCGGCGACACGCGACTTCTTTTTTTCAGTGCTGACTTGATCTTTTCCTTTAGGGCTTAGCACATTGAAACTTTGGCTGAGGTACAGCCAATTCGGCGAATTGCCGAATGCATTACGTGATCCTCAAGCCTTCTTTTCTTCGTCTTTTCATCCGTTTTGTTCCTTTTTGCCTAGTAGTGTCCTTGTTTTGCCTCAAACTCCAAATACCTGAAACTTAAGGATTTACATCAGTTATTTAGACAAAAATATGCATTTGAGGACACTAAATCTATTAAAATGAATCCCTAAATGAGTCCAAATTGTGGACTCATCAAGTCCCAAAGTGATTGTTTGACTATTTGAGGCAAGTGGATTTCTAAACCCTTGTTAAGTGCATAGAGTCGTGTATTTCCTTGTGGTATGTTTTGGGGAGTAATGGGACTTGGTGATGGATTAACTTGTCCATGTTGAACAATTCTAATGATGGAAAAAGGGTAATAAAAAGGTAATGTGATTAATTGTTGGTGTGTTATGTTTGAGAATGATTTGAAAGGCTTATTGCTTAATTATTGATGTTGTATCATGGTTGTATTGTTGTGAATTGTGCAACGTTATGAAAATGGTCATCTCCTCATTATTTGTGTGAACATGTCATTTGCATTGTTCCGAGACATGGTTATGACAAGTATTATGTGAATTGAGAAAGAATAAGAAATTAAAAGGATGTACCATTTTGAGGGACGTATTGCGCACCACGATGGGTACTATATTTCGAGGGACATGTCGCGCGCCATGACATATACTATATTTTGAGGGACATATCATGCGCCGTGATGGTTACTATTATCGAGGGTCGTATCACACGCTGCAATGGATGCATGGACATATATGTCCCCCATGGGTCCCAGACTGAGAGACAACGGGTGTGCATCGTTAGGTCAGACATGCATCACTATACTTGACATTGCATTTTATCGCATTGCACATTTTTATCATTGATGAACTTGATCTTGTGTGTTGCTGATATTGTGAGTGCCTTTTTGTGGAAGTTGTAATTTATGAATATTGAGTTTGTTGTTGAGGATATGTAATTTGTTAAAGTGATTGTTGTTGAGCTGGGTGTTTTGTAAACTAACTGAGAACTGTTAGGTTGGGCTGGTTTTATGCAGGTTGTAGTTGTGGAGGTTCGGTTGGTGTGTAAGGAGTACCCGTATTCTATTCCATTAGCCTGTGTTTAGAAGTTTACTTGTTGAGTATCGTGTGGTTTGGTACTCACCCCTTGCGTCTATATTTTTGTAGGTTACTTGCTCGGACCTCTGTGATATTTTCTCTTCTCCTTGTCTGAGGCTTCTTATGGAGGTTTGTGAGGTAGCTGCTTGTCATTTCAGTGGACCTTCTTACTCCTATTTATGATCTTATTCTATTCTGGAAACAATATCATTTGAGACTTGTGTTTTTCTTTGAAATCAATTATAATACTTTAGTGGCTTGTACACGTGACAACCAGATTTTTGGGGTATTTTTGAGTTTATTATAAATTTTTTGCATTTTATTATAATGGTTGAGTTTTAGGCTGACTTGTCTTGGTGGGTTAAGACGAGTGCCATCACATCCATTTTTGGGTCATGACATAGTATGTCCTCGAACAACTCTTCGTGGAGGCACGATCTGAAAAGACATGCGCAAACACGAGTTAAAAGAAACTTTTATATTTTTTATAATACCCCGTAGCCTACTAGGTTAGCTAGGGCTAAGTGAGAAGGCAACAAGTCAAGGGCAAGGGGCAAGAGCCAAGGGAAATGGGCTAAGGCTGCCCCATCTTTCCAAGGCACTGCCCATGACCACGTGAGCCTTCACGGCTCGTGGTGGCCACCACGCCCCATTGTGCCACCCGTGGTGGTGAGGCAGCAAGGCCCCAAGGCTGCCCCAAGTTGGCCTCGTCCACACGGTCCACTTCACGGCTCATGACCACGGGCACCATAATGGGCCGTGTGGCCCTTGATGGGTCGTGGTGCCCCACGTGGTGCCTGGCAGGTCACCTAAAGTGAGGGTTAATTAGTGTTTTCCGATTTTAATCCAACTAAAGCTAGGTTGTTTTTAGTAAGTCTAGGACCACTATATAAGCCTTTTGTACTCTAAAACTCACCCAATTAAGTCATATTTTCCAAAACCCAAATCAATTCCCCAAAGTTCATCCTCTAAAAATTTCTCTCTCTAGAAAACTTTAAGAAAAAGAAGAAGAAGGAGACTTGAGCTAGGGTTTGAAGAGAAAGGTTTTACACATCAATTTCTTTGGGATTTGTGATTAAGGTATGGTAGTTTTCATCCATGGGTAGCTTTCATCCATGGAGTCCTTTAAAAATCTCCAATTTCAAAAGATAGAAATCCCCAAAAGTTAGGGTTTGATTCCAAAGTCATGGGTTCCTTTCAAACTTGATTTTTATGATTGAATTGAGTTATGTTAAGCATTAATTGATGATTTCCTATGGTTTTTATAATGTATCCTCAAGAACCCATGAATTTCCCATATTTCTCAATTTTGATCTTATGATGTGGGTCTTTGCTGATGAAAGGTGAATTTGATGAATTAATTCATTAGGTGATAGAATCACATGAATTATATTGATATCCATGTCGAATGCTTAAATTCTAGATGTGTTGATTGAAAGTGAGTTTTCAACCTCAAGGAGGTAAAGTATGAGATTATGCATTTTCTATGAAGTCTATTTAATTTTCTTAATGATGCTTTGAGAGTGAAATGTTAATGATTATGTTGTTGTTGTGGGTTGATTGAAAGGTTATTCTCATGAACTCATAATGAACATAAATGTGAAAGATTTTCTCACAATAGTAAGGATTCTAAGGTTGAAAGTCTTTTTCTCACCTAATTGAATCTAAGGGTAAAAGTGATCATGGATGGTGATAGTTGCTCACACATGGTCTAAGAGTTAAAATAATGATGTACCCTGAATTGGTAGGCCAAGGGAGCCCTTTCATGAGTAATTAAAAAGAGCTATTCTAATGATGTACCTTGAATTAGTAGGCCAAGGACACCCTTTCATGAGTAATGATGTTAATAAAGAATTAACTACTCCGTGGGAATTTAATGCTTAGAATCGAGTGGATATTGTATGATATTGAAGCTCTCCCATAGTAAGGCCGGGTTTCTAGAAGCAATCTCTTGAGATAGAAGCTCTCCCGTAGTAATTCCGGGTTTCTAGTAACAATCTCCTTATCCCATAAACTACGTGCCCCTCATAGGATATTTACCTAGTGGATCCACCTAAGCTAAGAGTTACCGATTCTACCTTAGGCAAGTTGACCAATCCTTTTCGGTAAGGGAGTCACCGGATTCCATGTTAAAGCTCACATGGTCTCATGTCAGTTAAGACTTATTTCCCACAATAACAAGAAGTTTAATAATGAACTAAGGCATGCTTCAAGAAGTATCCCGTAAGTTTTCAAAGGCTTTAAAGATGATGCTAGCTTGTATTGAAGATGATGTTGTGACTTAGTTTCCACTATCTCTATGATGATGTTTAAACTTGGTAAAGTGCATGCCTTGAAATGAAATGTCCCTTTTATCATGTTTCAAGTGTTTTTATGCATGGCTATCATACTTAGTGCATTTTTGTACTAACGCCTACTTTTGCCTACACTTTTTTTCCAAGTGTAGGGTCCGGCATTGGAGGTGATCATACTTGTGGCTAGAGCTTGGATTTGATTGTTCCCGAGCTTGGTGAGTCCTCATGATTCAAGGACATAGTTATTGTTTTAGTTTCCATTTCTTGTATTTCCTTTTGGACATGTTGTATGGGCTAGGCCCCATTTCATTCACTATTGTAATTGGCTATGATGAGACAAAGTGTCTAGACTTGCGCTTTCTTTTATGAAAACCTTTTTGAGACTTGAAATGTGTTTTACTCTTATTGTTCTATTTATTATGTTATGAGGACTAAGTGGCTTGTATGGAGTCCTTCGAGGTTCTATACGCCTTGTTACATCTAGGGGGTACGCTGGGTCGTGACAAACTTGGTATCAAAGCCAGGTTTAGAATGATCCTAGGATGATGTCTCATTAAGCCACGTCTAGTAGAGTCTTGTTCATGAGTGTGAAGCGCACCACATTTATGAATGAGAGGCTGTAAGATGATTAAGAAAATTCTCTTCTTCATTACTCTAAGTCGTGCCATAGAGTTTGACTCTATAAGATATCTCTCCTAATCCTTGCCTTATGCTCTTGAGGATATGAATACTAGAAGGGCTAATGCTAGGAGGAACGAGGGAGACAATGTGGAGCAAGGAGCTCCTCCTCAAGCTCCAATAGATCATTTGGCTGAGAATATGACAAATGCAGAGGTTAGGACGGCTTTTCAAATTTTTGCTCAAGCTTTGGCGACTCAAGCAAATAGAGAGGTTGTAGCTCCTGTGAATCCTAATGGGAATTCGGCGGCTTCAAGAGTGAGGGACTTTGCAAGGATGAACCCTACAAAATTTTATAGCTCCAAAGTGGAAGAGGATCCTTAAAGGTTTATCGATGAGGTCTATAAGGTACTTGCTATTATGGGGGTGTCTCCGGAAGAGAAGGCGGAATTGGCTGCTTACCAATTGATAGATGTTGCTCAAGTGTGGTATGATCAATGGAAGGAAGAGAGACCGGTAGGAGAGGGTTCTGTTGAGTGGGAAATGTTTAAATTGGCGTTTCTTAATAGGTTCTTTCCCCTCGAGTTGAGGGAAGCAAAAGTGCAAGAGTTCATTAACCTTCATCAAGAAAGTATGAGAGTTAGGGAGTATGCTCTAAAGTTCACCAACCTATCTAAGTACGCTCCAACTATGGTGGCGGATTCGAGGGCTAAGATGAGTAAGTTTGTGACGGGCGTGTCTCACATGGTAGAAAAAAAATGTCGTACGACAATGCTCATCCATGAAATTGATATATCACGTCTTATGGTGTACGCCTAACAAATGGAGGAGTTGAAACTCAAGAAAAAGAATAGGGAGGTAAAAAGGGATAGGACCGGTGATTGAAACACCCCGTAGCCTTGAATGGGAAGTTTAACATGATTTGGGAGTTTCAAGTGCCACCTACGAGGACACCCATGCCTCGTAGGTGGGCAGCGTGGGTGAGCTCCCCCTTGAATCTGCCTAAGGCAGTGCCACGGGCAGGACCCACGCCTCATGGATGGGTCCACGCCTTATGGATGGGGTCGTAGGTCCCAAGCCTTGATTGACCACTAGTAGACCCCTAACCACGCCCAACCAGTACGGGCCGTGGGTCCAACCACACCCCGTTGTCGGGGTCACATGGATGGGGGCAGTAGGTCAATTAGTTGGGGACTAATGAGTCTTTCCAGTTTTAATTAAGGATTAAGTGGTGTCATTTTACCCTAGTTTAGACCACATATATAAAGACTTTAGACCCCTAAAATAAGTCATTTAAGTCATTCTTTCAAGACCCCCCACAGAAACCCAATTCCCTCTCAAATATCCTCTCTTTAGAAAGTGAAAAAGAAGAATAAAAGGGTCAAGCTAGGTCAAGTCAAGACTCCATTGTTTCAAGCTTGGTAGGCTTTATAATAAAGGTATGATGTCTTATTCATTCATAGATTCCTTTAATCCATGAAGCCCCCATGTTTTCCCTAATTTAGAATAAGAATTTCGCAAGTCAAACTAGGGTTTCTTCTAATGTTATGGGCTATGATCCAATAGAGTAGATTATGATTGTTTGTGATTGCTTATGATAGAATAACATGATTTTAGTATGATTATACATGTATCCATGATTAACCTATGATTCTAAGGTGAAATTGATATAGTTGAGTTTTATGTCATGAAAGAGGAAATCGAGGGCTTAGATGTGATCTTTTAAGATTAATGAATTACTTTATGTATTACTTGATATTAGAGCACCTAGATATGAATTTCTTAAGATTAAAGTATATAGACATGAATTGATTAGATTAAAGCTTATATGATGAATTATGACTAGTAGTGCTTGAGATTGAGTCTATGTGATGATATATGGTTAGAATTGCTTAAGAATGAAGCATGTGGTTAGAATGTCTTTAGAATTAGGCATATATAATGATCATGAGAAGTATTTATTTGAGAGTAAGGCTTGTAGTGTGAATGTGATTTCTAGGGCTTTGAGGGTAAAAGCTAATATGATGAACTAGGAATGCTAAGGCTCTAAGAGGGAAACTTATATATATGTTGATTTGTTTATGGTATTTTTGTGGAAGGACATTACCCACATGACCTATATTATGAAGGTATGCATGTTATTGTGAAATCCATATCTAATGTATTGAATTCTAGATGTGCTGACTTGATATGAGATTTGAGCCTTGAAAGGGTAAAGTATGGGAATTATACATGTTCTTATGGAATCTATGTATATGCTTTAAGAACACTTTGAGAGCTAAGTGTCTATGATTATGAAGTAGTTGTTGTGTTGTTGAAAGTGTATTCCCATATACACACTTATGCATGAATATGATAAGATGTGAAAGGTTTTCTCACAATATGAAGATTCTAAGGTCGAAAGGCTTTCTTACCTATTGAATCTATATGTAGACTTGGACGGTGAAAGGTTATTCTCATGCATGATCTAAGAGTTATCTTATGAATTAAGCATGGATTGAGTGTCAAAACATTCTTCCATTAATATGAACTTAAGTCAAGACTTAATATGTAATCCATGGGAATTATGCTTAGCACCTACTGGATATTGATATGAGATGGAAGCCCTCACGTCAGGTTAGCCCTGGTTGCTAGAAGCAATATCTTGAGATGGAGGTGCTCATTCCAGTTGAGCCCGGGTTTAGCTAATGGATCCATTTGAGCTAAAAGTATGGTTCTACCTTAGGTAAGTAGGACAATCCTTTTCGGTGTGGGTAACACCGGGGGATCTATAGCTCACATGGTCTCATGTCGGTTAAGGCTTTTTCCCACAATGACAAGACTAATAATGAACTAAGGCATGCTTAAGGAAGTATCCCGTCAGTGTTCAAAGTTATAAAGATGATGCTAGCTTATGTTGATTTTGATGTTATGACTTGTGATTTCCAACCATCTTCAACCACACGAACATGAACATAAATAATGAGCTAAGGGTACTTCAAGGAAGTATTGAAAGTATATTTTGATATGAGGTTTACTTGTATGATGTATGCTTCACTTGGATTGTTGCTATAGTTGTTTTTCTGAATATGTTTGACTAAAGGTGAATGTTTCCCTGTCTATGAGAAATAAGTTAACTATGAGATCAAAATATGATGAATATGTATGATGGCCTAAAGTGGTTTACTTAGAATGGGTGAGATTTGTGGGGTCTTTAATGAGTCCACAATTTGTACTCATTTAGGGCTTTATTTTGATCAATTTAGTGTCCTCAAATGCATAGTTTGTCTCAATAACTGATATAAATCCTTGAGTTTCAGGTATTTGGAGTTAGAGACAAAGCATGGACACTATGGAGCAAAAAGGAACAAGGCGACTGAAAGAACGAAGAAATGAAGGCATGAGGATCACCAAATGCATTAAGCGAGTCACCGAATGTCCTTAACCTCGCCCAAAGTTCCAGTGTGCTGAGCCCTGAAGGAAAAGATCAAGTTGGTGATGAAAGGGAGCAGTCGGCGCATCGCCGAACAATTCCGCGAAGCAACACCATATCACCAAATGATTCAAAACGTGAAGATGTTGAAGGAAAAAGCGGAAAGGTGATGAACCAGACCAAAGGGCGGATCGCCGAGTGTATCGACGATCCCGACTAACTGCGCTGAGTGGTCCTTTATGTCACAAATTTTTGTAAACTATAAATACCCATTTAAATCTGTAGCTTAGTATCAAGTTGTAGAGAATTATTACTGATTTTTAGAATATTTCAGTTTTGAGTTCTTAGAGTTTTTGATACATTGTTCTTGAGCTTTGAAGATTTTGAAGGTTTTTCAATTCCAAGAAACTGGAAGTGGGTCTTGAAGAATCTTCATCCTTGATGTGTTTAAAGACATTATTTATTGTACCCATTCGATGGAAACACTTATCGGTATCGATTTCTATTTCTTTGTCATGTCTAGCTAAAACTCCATTCTTGGGGTGTGATTATGTGAATACCGGTTGAACTTACTATTAGGTCTTTCTAATTAATAGTTAATTTGTTGTTTAAATGTGATTTCGTTCAGTAGTTGTGTATGAACTTAATGGAATTGTAGTTGCAAATATGATTTCATCTTCGTGTCTTTGGCTTGCTCGGGAGAAAGGTCTTAAGACCAAGACTACTGAATCGATAGCCGGTTATTGGGTCGTTGTGGGTTCATCTTGAGAGAGTGAATTCTAGACCTTCTCCCACACATTCAGCTCGAGAGAGTGAATGGGCTAAGGCGAAGACTGGGCGTAATTGCGGCTTATTGATGTTCGAGAGAAACCAATTTGATTTGGGTAAGTTACTCAAGAGAGAATTTACCCCCACTAAAGTCTAGTTTAGTTTCAAATTTACAGCGATTTAGTATCAATAACATGTACCTGGTTGTTGTTTGAGCCCATATTCCTTTCACATCCCAAGAATCCCGTCTCTCTAATTCACATCTCTATATTTTTTCTATTTTTGTTTCTTAGTTGAATACAATCCCCCCCCCCCCCCGTTTGATAATTGACACTCGTGTCATTTCTTGAATTTTTACTTTTCTATTTAATTCTTGATTACTTACCGCTCCCTTGAGACTCGAACCCAACCCATTCGGTTGGGTTATATTACTACACGCGATTGTTGACACTTGAATTGGAAGTTGTGTCTTTGATTACGTCTAAACGTCAAAATGGTGCAGCTGCCGGGGTGTGGTGTTAGTTAAGAATTTTTAGTTTAGTAGAATTTTTCTTCTTGTTAATTGTAGTTATACTCACTGAATTTTCAGTTTTGTTTTGTTTGTTTGTGGAGTGAAGCATAAAAATGAGTGTGAATGATAACTATGGGTATCCAATGGATCACCCTCTCTTGAAATTGTTGAACCTTAGGGACAATCTCCTAATGTTCAAGCAAGTAGAGGGTGAGACCATCCAAGAGATGTGGCTGGAATTTTAGGAAGTGCTACAGCCATGCCCAACTCATGGGATGCCCGATAAAGTGCTACTAGAATGCTTCTATAGGGGCCTTAGTTCCGACAATAGAAGTGTTGCTGATAAACTCTTTGTAGGTTGTTTTACGCAACAACCCTATGAAGTGGTAGCCCAACTCCTTGATGGCATGATTAAGACCAACAAGGAGACAAAGAAGGATAAAGAATGGGCTGCAATGCTAACTCAGCTGGACTTCTTGTCCACGAAAGTCATGGAAATAGAAGAGCAATCCATGAAAAAGGACAATCACTTTCCCCTTCGC
Source organism: Solanum acaule (assembly GCA_036250505.1). Taxonomy (NCBI): domain Eukaryota; kingdom Viridiplantae; phylum Streptophyta; class Magnoliopsida; order Solanales; family Solanaceae; genus Solanum; species Solanum acaule. The sequence goes on along the minus strand of JAJOOR010010352.1, from coordinate 41,787 downwards.
AGGTGTAAAAAGGGGAAGAAACATGAGGGTTAAAAAAAGAATAGATCCTCTCACTCATTCAACATAAGATTGAAGAACAAGATAAATTGTTAAATGAGATAAAAGAGAATATCAAAATGTTGAATCAGACGAAAACCTCTAATTCCATGATCATTCAGGTACATGACGCCCAAATAAACCAATTGATATCGTATCTCTTCTCACAGCATAATGAGGGGTCGCCTAGTGACACCATGGCCGACTACGAATATAAGGATTAGGTGTTAACTAGCGTCGTGCCGTGATGTTAACTAAGGCGCTGCTTGGGAGGCAACCCATGACCCTTTATGGCTTTATTTTTGTTCTAAAAATAATGGTGTGTTGATTTTGCAGGTTAAAGTGTGGAGAGTGTTTGGAAAATGAAGGTTGGCGAGCTATAATGTCCAATCGGCGTATCGCCAAATAGGTCGGTGCACCTGATCTAAACCATCGTTTGACTCAAGACATCTTCAAATGGAGTCTGTAAAACTCGGCGATCCTAGGTAATTATTGGTGAGTCGCCGACCAGGTCGGTGAACCCGACGTAGACTGCCGTTTGAATCCTCACATTAACTGGAGGGCCTGTAAAACTCGATGAGATAAGTGAACACTTGGCGTGTCGCCAAGTGGGTCTGCAAGCGTGACAAACGTCGCCGAATGGGCAAAGAACTGGACGGTTTATTAAAGGCCAATGGTTTCAAAGTTTCAAAATCTTCATTTTCCCTCGCTTTCAAACTTCCCAAACTCGTACCTAGTTAGTATTTTAAATATTTTTTCACTCTATAAGTATTTTAGTTGATCGATTGGTGCTTGGGTTTGGATTACCTTACAGCCTAGCATTTCAATCTATATTAATCGGCATTAAAGGTTGGTTTTCCAAACCCCGAGATTATTTTATTCTCATTTGCAATGATCTTATCGTGTAGTTTTGTGCTGGGCCTCTCTGATAGAATTCGTATATTTGAAGGCATGATTTAATTTGATAATGTTGCCAGTAATGTTTTGATTGTCAAAATCCTGTAAATTTGTGCCTTAAAATGAGTTAAAATTTTGGGGGATGTGCTTGCGTGTTGGTTAGATTGGTTGGGTGAAGTTTGAGTTGCTCGTATTTGTGCTAAATGGTGTAAATTGCACAATGATAGAATGGGTGACATCATTCTTAAGGGAAAAAGTCATCAAATGGCCAAATTTAGCAAAATCGGGAGAAGTCTGAGTTTCCCGGGGTGATGGGTTTTATGGGTCTGAACTTAATTTAACTAGTGTATGCTTTGATTTTGTTTTCTGGGGTTGCTAGGTTGAATTCGAGAAGTTGAGTTAAAAATAGGCACGTTGGGCCGTTTGGCGAGCTGGGTCGAGCTCACCGGAACACTCGGCGGTTCGCCTAATGTCCCCATCTCGCCTTTAATCTCATGCGTAGTGAGTAGTTGAATTCTTGAACTTTCGGCGAGAAATATGAGGTGACCAAAAGCACTCGGTGACTCATCGAAGGTATTCTGGACCTCATTTTGTCTACGCCCCTGAACCCTTTTTGCACCGAAACCTTTGGCGGGCTAGCCCTTGCTCGCCGAAAGCTATCAACGATTCACCGAAAGGGACCTCCCATCGCTGACTTGCTGAGAATTTTGAGCCAATCCCTTCGGTGAGCCCGATTTAGCACGCCAAAGAGATTCGGCGACTTGCCGACTTGATCGGCGAGTTTGTTTGCCATTAATTTTTTGTGCTTTGATATGAATAGTTACTAAATTTTCTCCGATGTTCTGCAGATATGGTGCGAACAAATCTAGATAAGCCATCTCATAAAAGAGCACGGGGCATTACTATAAATGAAGGGGGATCAAATCCTTCAAAGAAGAGTAAGAAAAAGTCTAGCAGTTCATACCAATAAAGTCGATCATGGTCAGAGGTAAGGAAGTTAGGTGCAGCAGTGAGTATATTAACATTGTATTGGAGAGAACACTGCACTCTATATGTCCTTATGATGGTTTACATGTGGCTCAGTCTTTAGATGATCTGAAGGGCTGGTTTGCCCCACTTATTTTCAACACCACCTCGAGGTGGATAGAGGTAGGAGTCCCCATTGAAAAGAGGGAGTTGAGCATTGCTGCTCGTTTCTGGTTTGGATTCATCAGTAGCAGCATAATGCTATCCCAGAATGAGTCTATTCTGCGCCATCCTAAGGCATGCCTTGGATCTACCATGTCACGGAGGAGCATCGACCTAGGACTTCTTATTTTGCAGGAGATGGCTATGAGAGCCAAGCAGAGGCAGACTTCTGACATCTGGTGTATTGAGGTAGAGTATATTAGAGAGGAGGATGAAGGGAGGAGAGCAACCCCAATGAACACATCCCCGGAGGTAGATGTTGACTCGATACCTGCAGAGGCATCTTTGTCTACTTCGGCCTCTGGGCTTTTAGGTACTTTTGCCTCTACTTCTTCTCTGTAGGCTCCATGCATTTCCACTTCCTCCCAGCAGCCCAAGATTACTCATACGATGATCCTGAAGATAGGGCATCTTCCTCAGTCTGTTGAGGTGAGAGCTACTCGACTAGAGAGAGAAGTCCAATTGATGATTAAGGTTGAGATTCTAGCTGCACTAACCCCTCTGCAGACTTCTATTGACACTCTCACTACAAGAGTTGAAGCTTGTGAGAGCAAGGAGGGGGGCGCCTCCAAGATTTTGGCATTGAAAGCCGAGGTAGCAGAATTGAGGAAAGACGTAGACTATTTGAAGTCTACCAACCTCACTTCATTAATAGGGGCTGCAGATGACTTGGACGCTCCTGAGACTTCAGAGATTCCTCCAGATACCACCGGAGATGTACCTGGGGATGAAACATCAGTGGATGAGTCAGATGCAGAGATAGATGAGGAGCAGATAGCGATATGGGAGGAGAGCACATATAAAGACTTTACAGACCTTGTGGAGGCTGAGGGAGCTATGGTAAATGTTGTTGTACAGGCTTCCTTAGCAGTTACACCTTTAGCAATCTCTAGTGGAGCTAGCTCTTCTGAGGTGACACCGGGAACTGATGCCCAAGTCCAGACTGACACACCGGACACTGATGCCTATACAGATGGAGCGACTGTGTAGATATGATCCCCTCTTTAACTCCCTTTCTGTCTTACTTTATTTTTTTTTGGATATTTTCGTTTGCATTTGAGGACAAATGATTTTTGTTTGTGGTGGGGTGAGGCCCACCTTTGTGCATATTAGTTTTGTTTATATATTTGGGTCGTTATGCTTAAAATTCTATTTTATACTGCTCTTCACGGAAGGTTTGATCTTGTGGCTCCTTGCTTTTAATTGTAAATGATTTTTGACCCTTTCAAAACAAATTTGCCACCTCTTGTATGTGTTGAATGTGTTTGTTCTCTTGCAAATTTGAGTATCGGTTTTGATCAATACCGATGACTTGAATAATGCTCATAATCGAACATAAATGAATGTGCGGCTACGACAAGGCCAATTGAAGTTGCATAGACAATATGTGAACTCTTTGCATCTCATTATCACTAGAAAATTATCAAATCGAGTCTCTTGTGATGAACATTGCACACTAGTGAAGTGTGGAGTCTTGTTTGACTTTGGTGTCAATGCCTTGTGTGATGAGCTTACCGTTAACCATGCATGATGACACCTAGAATTTGCCCCGATGGTCTGGTTGATTAAGTGATGCAATTTCTTAAGATGATCTTAGGCAACTTTAAAGAGTGTGAACCAATTTGAAATTATACCTCTTCTACGGCTTACCTTGTGAGTGTGTGAACCTGTTTTGAGCACCATTTAAGCCTAAACCTTTTCTTGGAAGAAACTTGATAACATTGCCACCTTTTATAGAGAAAAGCTTTTAAAATATGGCTAATAACTTTGTGTATTTAGAAATACAATTGTAACTCTGTATGTATGCAAAGATACAGTATAAACTCTGGAATGCATATAAAAATATGAAATACTTCTGTGGGAGTTTCTCTAACCGACAACCATCACTTAAGAGCTATTATGATAATACAACGTTTTGCCTCACGCTGCCAGAGCCGTCCTATAACTTGCCGAGGGTATAGAACCTGACTACTAAGTGGATCCACTAGTCTATGCACTAAGGAATCATCTAAAAAGCACTAAGGAATCATCTAAAAAGTATGACCCTTTTTTACCCATGGTGGCTACATGGTTTATGGGGCTGGGAGTTGTCTGAACTCTCCCCCATATCGGTGCTCAATACTACTCCCAAAATATAATACTAGCTCCTATGTTTAAACAAACATAAAGTTTTTCTATGGTTTGAAATAATTGCTCAAACCTTAGGCTTTTTGGAAATCAAAGTTTCCTCTCTTACTTAATTGTGAAAGCATTTACTATTTACTGAAAACTAGCTCAAAGGCTCTTTTGAAAATCTCAGTTTCCTTTCTTGTTTAAATGTGAAAACAATTTACTCTTTGAGAATACATAGTCCTAATATACTCTTTTGAATAAATGAACTTCAATCTTTACTCTTTACTCAACTCAAAACTCAAGTTTTAAAATAAAGTTAAAACATTTGTAAAAGACTTTTGGAAGACTCTATGAACTTCTCTTGACTTAGCTCTTAACTTTCCTTGAATTTGAATTTATGGATTCAAGGATTGTGATTTGTGATATAAAAGATCTCATGATGTTTAGGAGTGTTTTTAGATAGTTAAATAGGAGAAACGATCAAGAAAACACTGTCTGGAAGCAAGTTCGTGACGCAGAGATGCATTTAAATATTTGGTCGCGAAATAAATTTTGAGACAGAAAGGTCTGTGACCACTTTGCGACGCGGAGAAAGTTTCTGTGAAAAGGTGGGGCAAATCCGCGATGAGGACTGGGACGCCAGTTTTGCCCGATTTTTTCCTTCTTCATTTTCTATCCCCAATTTACCTAAATTCAATTATTTTTCTCAAATTCTCTTTAGATTCAGATACCCAACACATGTACACAAGAATCTAACTTAAAACAACTCTAACAATCGACCGTAAACTCTCAAGAACTCCTCAATCTACTCCCAAATTCAAGGACGAAAGTAATTCAAGAACACAACTCAAAAACATTAAAGTCTCAATCTTTTAGGACGAAAATCATACTGAAAAACAAATGTTTGGTGCGTGTGTGAACGATCCCAATGCTATGTGAACTCATATACCTCATAGGATTGAATCCTTGGCGAAATCCACAACCAAAATTGAAAGAACTTGACGAATCTTGAACTTTTCTTCTCGTTTCCTCCTCTTTTCTCTTCTCTCAAAGCCCTAGCGTAATTATCAATTGCGTAAAATGAACTAACTTAGTTTATATCCCAAATAATTTACTAAAAATAGATATAATTAATTGGGTAATGAAAAGACCAAAATACCCCTCTAAAATCTGATTATGACTTTCCTTATCTAGACAACCCGACTTCAAATGAGCATATCTCCCTCATACGAACTCGAAATTGATCAAACTCAGTGGAGTTGGGAAAATAATTCAGAGATTTCCTACGGTATCTTATAGCACACCTAACTCATTCTGAGCTAGGAGTTATGGTCATTTGAAGTTGACCCAAAACTCATCCTTAGCTTAATTCTTTCAAACTTTCCAAATTTGATTATTTCCAAAAACAATTTCTTTCCAATTCTAGTTCTTTCAAAAAACAAGGTGTTATAGAAGTTGCTTCTGTAAAAGGGTTATGGAGGAATCATTTAGTTGAGGGTGTTACTTGGGAGGCCGAGGCCGATATGATGTCCCAATATCCTTATCTTTTTCCTTCTACTCCTATTCTAGCTTGAGGTGATGAGTTCCTCATGGTTTGTTCCTTGTTTTGGAGTCATATGGTTTTAAGTGTTTTTCATTGATTTCCTTATTTATGCATGTTCATGAAAAGTTAAGTTTTTAGCAAATAAGTCAATTTGTTTGGTTTTCCTTATGTTGTTGTGCATTGAGTATGAGTTGCCTATAGACTTCATGAGCTGAATTGATGAACATGCTTTAGCTATGCATTTTAATAATGAATTGCATATTGGCTCCATGATATTGTGTTGAGCATGCTTATAGCTTGGAGAAGGTAGTTCCTCCTTGAACACGAGAAAATTTTGAAATTTCATGCATATTGGATTGCTAGATGTAGTTCCTAGTTTCTTATGATGCATTGAGTATGTTTAGCTTGGAGCTCCTTGAATTTGTGCATTTCATGCATAATGGACTTTTAGACTTAGTGTCACCCTCCTATGATATGTTGATATCTTCCTAACTTAGAGTCGATAGTTCCTCCTTGGTTATATGCATTTTGATGAGTTGCATGCATGATGGGCTGCTAGTGTTGAGTCTTTTCATTTAGATGTGCCTAGAAATTCATGCGAGGACAAATGATCCCAAGAAGGAGATATTGTAACACCGCGTATCCGAAAAAGGCCAAATAGCAGATTATGAAAGTTGCAGGTGCCAATCCACGCCGGCCACCCATGACCTATGGAAGGAACCATTGACCTAGGTGTGGTCATGGATGACCTTCCTGACAATGGTCTGAGGTCCCAGAACCATGGCCTGACCATCAGACCATTGGTTAGACTATGGTCCGTGGTTGGGGTCCATAGTCCAAGGCCCTAAAATCAAGTTTGTGTTGACCAACAACAGTCCACTAGGATAGATCTTAGGTCAGACCATGATTCGTCGGTTGGGGTATGTTAATGGTCAGCTGGTAGTTATTTTCAGGGTCAGTTGGGTCTTTTCCCAATTAATTAGTTCCTATACTATGTTGTTTTGCCTATATTTAGAAGCCCTATATAAGTCTTTTTACCCCTAAATTCACCCCATTCTTCCAAAATCACAAAAGAAGAACTCTCTAAAATATTCTCTCTCTGGAAACTTGAAGAAGAATAAGGATTCATCTAGGGTTTCAAGTCAAGGTCTCAGTTCCACCATTTAAGGCTAGCATTTGGACTTGAGGTATGATAATTTTCATCCATGGATTCCTTCCATCCATGGTGTTCCCAAATTCCTCTATTTCAAAGGTAGAATTCCCCAATTGAGTTAGGGTTTTCTTCAATTACCATGGGTTCTTTTGATTATTGATTAAAATGATTGAATTATGATCTCTTATGCATGAATTGATGAGTTGCTATGGTTTTATGATATTTTCCTCTATGAACCCATGTAATCCCCATGTTTTCAATTTGTGAATCATATGATGTGTGATTTTGATCTTTAAGGAAGAGTTTTATGAAATCAACCATGTATTGCAAGCTTTACATGAAATTATGATGAAATCCATATCTAACCTATGTTTTCTAAGTAATGATTATTGAAAGTAGGTTTTGAACCTCAAGAGGTAAATTATGGACTTGTGCATTTTCTTATGAAATCTATACAATTGTTTTAAGGATGCTTTGAGAGTAAAGTATTAATGATGATGTTGTTGTTGTGTTGTTGAAAGGATATTCTCATAAACACATACTAGTATGATGTGAAAGGTTTTCTCACATAGAAATGATTCTTAGGTTGAAAGGCTTTTTCACCTAATTGAATCAAAGATCAAAAGTTATTATGGATGGTGAAAGGTTTTCTCACGCATGGTCTAAGAATCTATTTTATGATAAGATAAGTCAAGACTTAATAACTATTCCATGGGAATTATGCTTAGCACCGAGTGGATTTTGATGTGAAATGGAAGCTCCCCCGTAGTAGAGGCCGGGTTTCTAGAAGCAATCTCTTGATTCGGAAGCTCTCCCGAGTAGAGGGCGTGTTTCTAGTAGCAATCTCCTTATCCCATAACTATGTGGCCCCATAAGTTGATTAGTTAGTGGATCCACTTAACCTAGAAGTTCGTGGTTCTACCTTCAGCAAGTAGAATGCCCCTTTTCGGTGTGGGAGACACCGGGGGATCACATTATAGCTCACATGGTCTCTGTGTTGGTTTAGGCTAATTTCCCCAAAAAAAGATGAATAATGAACTAAGGTTACTTCAAGAAGTATCGCATATGAGTTCAAAGGTTTTAAAGATGATGTTAGCTTGCATTGACCATGTTTTATAAAGTATGTTTTATAGCTTCTTTTATATCATGTTTAGCTTGGTCAGTTGCATATCATCAAATGAAAGTTCCTTTTAGCATGTTTTGAATGTTTTTATGCATGGCTATCATACTTGGTACATTGTTTTGTACTAACGCATACTCTTGTCTACATTTCACCAAATATAGGGTCTGACAGACTGGGTTCCCAGTTTCGTGGCTAGAGCTTGGATTTGATTGATTCCTGAGCTTGGTGAGTCCTCATGATTCGAGGATTAATTTCCATTGTTTAGTTTCTTTCATGTATTTCTCTTTTGAACATGATGTATGGGATAGGACCAAGTTCATTCTATTGTACTAGATGGTTATGATGAGACAAGTGTTCTAGACTTCTGCTTCTCTTTTATAAAATGTTTGGACTTGGACTATCGTTTTACTCTTATTGTTCTATTTCTTATGTAATGAGAGCTAAGTGGCTTGTACGGATTCCTTCGGGGTTCTATACGACATGTTATATCTAGGGTGTATCCTTGGGTCGTGACAAACTTGGTATAAGAGCACAAGATTTAGAATGGTCCCAAGGATGTCTCATAAGCCACGTCTAGTATAGTCTTTTTCATGAGTATGAAGTGCTCCACATTTATGAATGAGAGGCTACAAGATGATTAGAAACTCAACTTCTTTTATTACTCTAAAGTTGTGCCATGGAGTTTAACTCTATAAAGTCTCTCTCCTAATCCTTATCCGATGTTCTTCAGGATATGGCTTCTTGAAGGGCTTATACTAGAAGGAACGTGAGGGAGAATGCGGAACAAGAAGATCCTCCCTAAGCTCTTCCTCAAGATCGAGTTGATCCTTTGGCCGAACAAGTTACTAATGCAGAGTTTAGGCTGGCTTTTCAAGTGTTGGATCTAGCCATGACGTCCCAAGCCAATAGGGAGGTAGTAGGTCCCGTGAACCCAAATGTGGGTACGTCGGCTTCAAGAGTGAGGGACTTCAAAATGATGAATCCTCTAGAGTTTCATGGGTCTAAGGTTGAGGAAGATCCTCAGCAGTTTGTTGATAAGGTCTATAAGTTTTTGACGATCATGGGAGTGACGCTGGTAGAAAAGGTGGAGTTGGTCGCTCATCAATTGAAAGGTGTTTCTCAAGTGTGGTACAACCAATGGAAACAAGGGAGACTAGAAGATGTGGGTCTTCTTGATTAGGAGATGTTTAAGGCTACTTTTCTTGATGGTTCTTTCCCTTTGAGATAAGGGAAGCAAAAGTGCTTGAGTTCATCAACCTTCGTCAAGGAAGCATGAGTGTAAGGGAGTTTGCTCTAAAGTTCACTCAATTTTATAAATATGCTCCAACAATGGTTGCCGATTCTAGGGCAAGGATGAGTAAGTTCGTGTCAAGTGTGTCAGAAATGGTGGTCAAAGAGTGTCGTACCGCCATGCTCATTAATGACATGGACATATCTCATCTCATGATTCATGCACAACTGATTGAAGAGGACAAGCTTAAGGAGAAGTCTAGGGAGGCAAAAGAGCTAAGACCGATGATGGTAATTTTTCTCATGCAAGGTCCGATGGACATGTTCGTTCTAGATTTCAACAAAGGTTATCCGCTCAAGGTTCCTCTAATGCTCCTCCAAAGTTCAAAAAAGATAGGATCTCTAAATGTCTCTGATACCAATTAAATAAATAAATTTTAAAAAAACAATTTTTTTTTAAAAAAAGCCACAATGAGGTGATGGTGGTGGATCTTCATTGCCTAGGTCTACTTGTACTAAGTGTGGGAGGAAGAACGAGGGTAAGTGTCTAGCCGGCATAGATAGTTTCTTCGATTGTGGTAAGAGTGGTCACAAGATGGGGGATTGCCAAATGCTTACGGGTAAAGAAAGAGAGGGCAAGCAAGCTACTCCTAGTGGTCTGGGTTCCAATGCTCCCAAGCAAAACCACTTCTATGCACTTCAGACTCTTGGTGAACAAAAGGGTTCTCTCGATGTGGTTACCGATTTGTTGAAAGTTTTCCAACTAGATGTTTATGCTTTACTTGATCCCGGTGCTTCCTTGTCTTTTGTGACACTATATGTGGCAGTAAGGTTCGATGTTCTTCCGTATGTGTTGTTAGAATTTTTTTTGTCTCTAATCCTGTTGATGGTTCTATTGTGACTAAGAGGGTCTAAAGAAGATGTCTTGTTTCCTTGTCCCATAGAGTTACTCATGTTGACTTGGTAGAGCTCGATATGCTAGATTTTGATGTTATCCTTGGTATGGATTGGCTGCAATCTTTTTATGATCCTATAGATTGTAGAACTCGTGTGTCACGACCCAGGGGTACACCGTAGATGTAACATGGTGTATTGGATCCCGAAGGGGTCTCATACAAGCCTTTATAATATCATAACATAAGATAATAGAAAAGTATGGAAATTTTAAAACTTTATCCATACAATCGAAGTCTTTTATAAAAGAAAAGCGGAAGTCTTACTACACTTTGTCTCAAACCATCTAAACTCAACTTTGAATAAAAGCTTTGGGACACAGCCCATTCAAAAGTCTAAAACATAAAGAAAAGACAAGAAAGTAATGGTGGCTTTATCCTAGATGCTATGAGGACTCACCAAATCTTCAACTCCTTTGCACTTCTAGGAACCTATACTCAAGGATGGAACTCAATAATCACCGAACCCTACATTTGGTGAGAATGTAGGCAAAAATATGCGTTAGTACAATTATATACTAAATATGATAGCTAGCATAACACAAGGGTTAGTCAACATAAGACATATGGCATATTCATAAAAGATACTTCATGAAACATAAACAATAAGCATAAGAGACAATATCATAGTCATAACATGAGCATAAGTCAACAAAAGGCATGATCCAATAACACAGGAGATACCACATAATCATAACATGGTCGATACTTAGACCTTTTTATCATAAGTGAACTATCTCATAAGTAACCTTAAAGCATACTTGTGCAATGTATGAATATGATCCCATAATCCCATCCATTCTAAGTACGGCTTCTTGGGTAACCATAATTTATAATTCATAATCATATTCTAGTTTTGGGAATTAGCCTTAACCGACATAGACCATGCGAGCTAACAAGGAATCCGATGTCTACGCCACACCAAAAAGGGGTTGTCCTACTTGCCTAAGGTAGAATGATACTCTTAGTTTAGGTGGATACAAATAGCTAAGTAACCTATAAGGGCGCGTAGTTTATGGGATAATTAACTACAAATTCATAATGACCATACCGAGTTTTGAAGGCTATTTTTGGGATGTCACTATCTCTGACACTGAGCTGATGATAATCGGATCTGAGGTCTATCTTCGAAAAATGACTAGCACCTAAAGTTGGTCGAACAAGTCATCAATCATGGGGATAGGTACTTATTCTTGATTGTGACTTTGTTCAACTGCCAATAGTCAATGCACATCCTGAGAGAACCATCTTTCTTTTCCACGAACAACACTAATGTGCCCCATGGGGATATACTGGGTCTGATGAAGCCCTTATCTAGAAGGTCTTTAAACTGCTCTTTCAATTCCTTAAGCTCAGCTGGAGTCATTTTGTAAGGAGGAATAGAAATAGGTTGGGTATCTGGAAGGAGATCAATTCTGAAGTCGATTTCCCTTTCGGGAGGAACTCCATGAAGATCTTCTGGAAACAATTCTGGGAACTTATTTACTACAGGGACTGACTCAAGAGTTAGGGTTTCTAAGCTGGAATCCTTAGCCCGAACTAGATGATAGATGTACCCCTTGGAAATCATCTTTCTAGCCTTAAGGTAGGAAATGAATCGACCCATAGACACTGAGCTACTACCCTTCCATTATAGGATTGACTCGTCTGGAAACTGGAAACAAACGGTCTTAGTTCTACAATCGACTGAGGCATAACAGGAATGTAACCAATCCCTGCCTAGAAAATTTCTAAGTCTACCATTTCTAACTCTACAAGATTTGTTGAGGCGACTATCTAAGAGACTCTAATAGGGAAATTTATGTATACCCGTCTAGCTATAATTGGGTCATAAACTGGAGTAGAGACTGAGAAGGGTTTCAAGAAAGTTTCTGGACTGACATCGAAGTTTACTTCTATATGGAGAGTTACAAAGGAGAGAGTAGCCCCTGGGTCTAACAAAGCATAAACATCTAAATGAAAGACTTCTAACGTACCAGTGAGATTCTCATCATCTTGGCGAGCCTGAAGAGCATACAACTTGTTTTGGCGCTGACTGCCACCTATACCAGTTAAAGTACCCTGCTGAGTTGGGGACCTGCTGGTGCTGCTGAAGCGGTAGACTGAGCCCTACTATTGTTACCTCTTTGTCCCTGTTTAGAAGAAAGGCAATCCCTCAACCTGTGACCAGACTGAACACAACTAAAACATTTGTCCTTGCCTGCAAGACACTCACCCGGATGATTCTTACCACACTTTGGACAAGTTGGGTAGGTCTTGTTACCTGAAACACTCCCCTGAGATTTAGAGCCTGATGCCCTACCTTTCTGATCCTGCCGAAACCTTGGGATGGAGTATTAGCTGATGAAGGTACTGGAGTTGAAGATTTCTGCTAAAATGCGAGCAATTTCCACCACCCGATTTCTAATGAGAGTACTCATAATTCCCTATTCTAGCCTTCTTGTTGTCCTTAGCTAGTTCTCTAAGCTTATCTCCATCAACCTGCTAAGCATGAGTCATGAGCCTAGAGATGTTCATATCTTCTAACAACATAGCATTTATGCACTCTGTCTTCACCAAGTCAGACACCCCAAATAGGAACTTACTTATTTGTGCCCTGGGATCGACAACCATATACGGAGCATACCTGGAGAGCTGAGTGAACTTAAGTCCGTACTCTTAGACTGACATAAAATCTTGTCTCAAATTCATGATCTCCTGAGCTTTTGCCTTTTTCAACTCTCTTGGGAAGAACCTGTCTAGAAAAGCTCCGGTAAAACACTCCCAAGTCACATGAGCGACATTCTCACCCCTGTTTTCCTTCCACTGAGTGAACCATATGTGAGCCACATCTTTAAGTTGGTAGGATGCGAACTCTACCCTATAATTTCCAGTCACTTGCATCACTCCAAAGATCTTCTTGACCTCATCAATAAAGTTTTGGGGGTCATCACCAACTTGCGACCCTAGGAACTCAGGCGGATTCATCCTAACAAAATCACGGACCCTAACTTCCACTGATCCACCATTACTATTAGTAGGAACTGGAACCTGTTGATTGTTCTGGTTGGCTACACTCTGAGTCAAAAGCTGAATAGCGTTCTAAAACTCTACATTCAAAACCTCATGATTTGGGACTGGAAGGACCACGTTAGTGTTGATGGCATTAGCATTCCTTGTGTAAGCTCTACGAGGAGGTATGATTTGAAACGCATAACATCGAGTTAGAAAAGAGGCTACCCCCTTTGCGTAAACATGAGACCTAGGATAACGAGTCACCCCAAGCTAACCCTAAGCCAGCATATCATAACATACTAAGATAAACTGAAATGAGAAGTACTGTGCAGAACCTAAAACATGAGATAAACTGAAATGATGGGGAATACCCAATATAAGTCTAAATAAATAAACTGTACTAAGAGTTCAATAAAAACTGAAAGATCAAACTCAAATCTAAAACTGAATCTAACTATGTCTAAAATAAACATCTAACTGACTAGAGATGCTAGGACATGCCCCCAGCTAACTCTAGCAAAACTAAAACTGAAGACTGAAAGTAAAAGAAAATATGTCTATCATCCTCGAAGAATGAGGACTCACCACTGATACTACTGAATATGGATCGGGGACCGATCTACACACGCTCTGAATACTAAGGACCTGAACCTACATCACGAGAAGATGTAGCGCAGAGTATGAGTCAGTACTTGAATGGTACTGAGCATACATGGTAGGAGAAAGCTGAACAAATATACATAATTGAACAAAATGTATTGTGCAATGATATAAGATGAACATGAAGAATATACTGAACATGAACTAAACTGAATGGAATGAAATGTAACTAGTAACCTAGTCAATGCGCTAGAATTTGACTGTGGGAGCTAATATTAACCGACATAAAACCACATGAGCAAAATGTGGAGTCCGATGTGTACGCCCCATCGAGAGGACCCAATATACCTTGCCAAGGGTATAGAGGCATGACTGGTGTGATCACTAAATATGCTGCCTACAGAGGGGACTTATAAACCTACGGAGGCACGTAATTCTAGGACTATGAGGGTGACTACCCTAGTCCAACTCGCTGTTAAGCCTACTCCCAACTGTAAATGTGTATAATACAACATAACTAAACTATACTGAATAGCTCGAAATTCTAACATGCTAACTGAAAATGCAACATTAAATACTGATAATGAAACATTTGAAAACTGAGACATGTATATCTGTTTATCTATCCTAGCTAGTGTAATTCATGAACTAAACAAATCTACACAACTAGGATTATGAATTTCATGCAAGGAACTAAACAACAGTGTTACAGCAAAATCAAAATCTTATTAGGAATATTCTAACAACTAAATCACAACAATTTCTAAAGTTCAACAAAACCCTAGGTCTCTAGATAATATGAAAGGTGTCAAAAATCTCAATCCAAGGTCATCCATGAGATCTACTACTCAAGCTACCATGCATGGTCTTGTCTTACCAAGTCAAGCTATTCATGAAGGTATATCACATCACTACTTGAAGCTATCATAGTTCAATAGTTTATACATGAAGCCTTTGAACACTTACAGGGTACTTCTTGAAGTATGCCTTAGTTCATCATAAAGGCTTATTAGATCATGCGTGAGCACTCATCACCATCCATAATCACTTTTACTTTTAGATTCATTTTAGGTGAGCAAACCTTTCAAACTAGAATCATTTTATTTGAGAAATCCTTTCACAGTAGTGTTCATATATGTTCATGAGAACGTCCTTTCAGGCAACACAACATTAATATCATAATCGTTGACACTTTACTCTCAAAGTGTCCTTAAAGCATTTACATAGATTCTATAAGACATGCATAATATCATACATTTATAATATAGGTCGTGTGGGTAAATCCTTCCACAACAATACTATGTACAAATCAACATACATAAGCTTTACTCTCAAAGCCCTAGTCAACATAATTCATCAATTAAGCTTTACTATCAAGCCCTACTAGTCATAACTCATCATCTTAGCTTTTACTCTAGAATTCCTAACAATCATCATTCATCATACATGCCTTAGACTCAAGATATTATAATCAGATGCTTCATTCTTAAGCAATTCTAATCATATATCATCATATAGACTCAATCTCAAGTATTACTAAATCATAATTTATCATACATACTTGATATTAATAAATTCATGTCTATAAGCTTCAATATCAAGCAATCTAAAGGGTATCTCATCAATCCTAGAAGATTACATCTAAATCCTGAGTTTCCCCTTTCATGGCATAAAACCCAATTTCATCAATTCTAGGTTAGAAACAAGGGTTAGGCATGGGTAAATGTAAATTCATCCTAAAAACATGTAATTCTACCATAAACAACCACAAACAATCATAATCCACTCAATTGGATCAACATTCATCATAACCCATAACAATGGAAGAAACCTTAACTAGAATTGGGGAATTCTTCTTTAAATTGTGGAATTCTAGGGGACTCCATGGGTGAAAGGATTCCATGGATGATACCTTGATTACAAATCCCACAAAGCTTGGAAGATTGGATACTTGACTTGACCTAACTTGAATCCTCTTCGTCTTCTTCTTCAACTTTCTAGAGAGCGAATTATTTGAGAGAGGCGTTTTGAGATTTCTTTGGGGTTTTGAAATAATGACTTAAGATAAATGAATTTAGTGGTCTAAAGTACTTATATATGTGGTTTAGGCTAGGGTAAAATGACACCGCTTAAGTCTAATAAATTTTGGAAAGGACCATTAAGTCCTTAACTAAGCTGCCTCACTGCCCATCCACGAGACCCCGCCGACGGACCGTGGATGGACCTCTTGGTCAGGCGTGGTTTGGGTTCAGAGAGTTGTCAAAAAGGGCTTGGACCTACGGAGCCCACCACGGGCCGTGGACCCATCCACGGGGTGTGGGTCCTGGCCGTGGCTACTGCCTTAGGAAGATTTCCCATGGTGCTCATCCACGAGGCCCACCTACGGGGTGTGGGCCTAACCACGGGGTGTATTTTCCCCTCATAGGTGATACCTGAAATTTCTAAAAGTTACTAAGTTTCCTCTTTTGGATACGGGGTGTTACAAATGATATAGGACACTCATGTGGTAATCTTTCAATAACTCAAGTCATCTACTTTGGAAAATATTCAAATCCTTTTCAGTGAAAATGTATTTCAAACTCTTATGGTCTTAAACACAACTATATGAACTCCATATAGGTAATGCCTCCAAATAATTAGAGCAAGCACCACCACCACTAACTCCAAATCATGAGTCAGATAATTATTTTCATTCACCTTCGATTGCCTTGAAGCATATGCGATGACTTTTCTATGTTTTATCAAAACACAATGAAGACCAATTTGTTAAGTATCACAATAAACCACAAAACAATCCGATCCTGCCGGTAATATCAACATAGGGGCCGAAGTGAGTCTATCCTTTAACTCTTGAAAACTATTCTCACAAGCTTTCGACCATAGGAAATTTCACTCTTTTTTGAGTCAATGTCTTCAAAGACGAAGCAATAAAGGAAAATCCTTCCACAAACCTTCTATAGTTACCGGCCTAACCCAAGAAACTCTATTTATCTAAAGTGGACAAAGGTCTCAGCCAATTCTTAACCACATCAATTTTCTTAGGATAAAGTTGAATACCTTCACTGGAGACAATATGGCCAAAGAAAGCCACATACCTTAACTAAATTTCACATTATACTTAGCATACAATTCCCAATCCTTGAGAATTCATAATACAATCCTTAAATGCTCAACATTCTCATTCTCACTTCGAGAGTAAATCAAAATATCACCAATAAACACAATCACAAGCATGTTAAAGTACTACTTAAAGACCCAATTCATCAAATCTATGAATGTGGCTGGGGCATTAGTCAAACCAAAAGACTTCACCAAAAACTCATAATGACCATACCTAGTTTGAAAAGTTGTCTTTGGAATGTCATTTTCTTTCACCCTCAATTGGTGATAAACCGACCGAAGGTCAACCTTAGAGAAGTAACTCGATCCTTGGAGTTGATCAAAAAAATCATCAATCCTTGGAATAGGATACTTATTCTTAATGGTAACCTTATTCAATTTTTGATATTCAATGCATATTTGAAGGGAACCATCCTTCTTTCAAGCAAACAACATCAAAGCACCCCATGGTGAGACACTTGGTCTAATAAAATCCTTATCCAAAAAGTCTTTCACTTGATCCTTTAATTCCTTAAGTTATGTTGGGGCCATATGATAAAAAGGAATAGAGATAGGCTATATATCTGGGAGAAGGTCAATACCAAAATCTATTTCTCTTTTGGGAGGAATACCGAGGTGATCATTGGGAAACACTTCTAGAACTCATTCACAATCGGAACTAACTCAAGAGTAGGGGTTTCAGAATTTGTATCCCTAAACCGAATGAGATGATCAACCATTAGATATCATGTTCCTGCCTTTAGGCTAGATATAAACTAACCCTTAAGAACATAATTTCCCCATTTCTATTTCATGATAGGGTCGTTCAGAACCTTGAATATGATTAATCAGGTCCTAGAATCTATGGAAGAGTAATATGTATGGAGCCAATCCATCCCAAGAATAACATCAAAATCTAACGTATCAAGCTCTACAAAATCAACGTGAGTGACTCTTGAGAAATGGCAATAGGTAAAATTATATAAACTCTCTTAGCAACAATAGAGTCACTAATGAGAGTAGAGACATGAAAGGGAGTAGAAAGGATCTTGGGACAAAAATCAAATCTCATGGCCACATAAGGAGTAACAATTCATAAGGTAGAACCCGAATCAAGTAAAGCATAAACATCAAGGTGAAAGACTTTCAACATACCAGTCACAACATCTAGAGAACCCTCATGATCCTCTTGAGTCTGAAGAGCATAATTATTTTTTGCTTCGAGCACCCAAACCGAAATCGCTAGGCTGAGCTTGCCTACCATCCCTTCCTTTTGAAGAAAAAAAATGGAAAATCCCTCATCTTGTAACCATTATTTCTAAAACTATAACAACCATCCGTACCGGCCAAAAATTTTCATCATGTTTCTTACCACACCTTGTGCAAGTAGATATAGAAGATCCACCACCATTTATCCTTGAGGCCAAGGGTTAGACATCCTATCTTTGTTGAACTTTCAGGTCAAAGCATTGAGAGAACCTTGATCGGAAAACTTTATTCGAAATTGAGGATGCCCATGTCCACAGACATAGATTGGGAAATGTCACAATCACCGGTCTTGGCCCTCTTGGACTCTCTTGCCCTTTCCTTGAGCTTTTCTTCTTCAATATTAGGCATGTATAATCAAATGAGAGATATCCATCTCCTTAATAAACATGATGGTATGACACTCTTTGACTACTATTTCAGACACACCCAACAAAAACTTAGTCATTCTTGTCCTAGAGTCAGCAACCATAGTTTGAGCATACTTAGACAATGTAGTAAACTTAAAAGCATACTTCTTAACACTCATATTACCTTGTCAGAGATTAATGAACTCAAGCACCTTTTCTTCTCTCATATCAAGAGGAAAGGAATGATCAAGAAAACCTCCTTTGAATTTTTTCTAATCAAGAGAACCCGCATCAACCGCTATCTCTTCCTTCCATTTGTTAAACCAAGCTTAAGCAATACCTTTGAGTTGATAAGCAGCCAATTTTTTCTTCTATACCGTAAATAATCCAATAATTCCCACTATCTTATACACCTCATTAATGAACTTTTGAGAATCCTCATCAACCTAGGAACCGTGAAACTCTGGAGGATTCATCCTAGTGAAGTCCCTTATCCTTGTCGCCATCGTACACACATTTGGGTTCACGGGAGAAGCGGCCTCTCTATTAGCTTGGTCCGTCATAGTTTGAGCCAACACCTGGAAAATGGCTCAGAATGTGGCATAAGTCACCTATTCAGCCAAAGGGTCAATTGGAACTTGAGAAAGCTCAGGCTCCATATTCTCACCTGCGTTTCTTCTCACATAAGCTCTTTGTGGGGCCATATCCTAAAAAGTATTAGGCCATATTTTAGAGAAGGATGTCTATAGAGATAGACTCTATGGTATGACTTAATAGTAATGAAAGAAGTGAAGTTTCCAAAACATTTTGTAGCCTCCTATTCATAATATGGTGCGCTTCACACTCATGAACAAGACTCTACTCAATACGGCTTATTAAACATCCTAGGACCTTTTGTAAAAGCTTGTGCTCTAATAACCAAGTTTAGCACGACCCAAATTACACCCTAGACATGACCTATAATACCCTGAGAAGCCCTACACAAGCCACTAGACATGTATACAACACAACATAATAGATAAAAGTTGGAAATCTCATATCAATAAAAGAGTTTGACATAAAAGCAGAAATCAACACATAGTCATGACAAGCCAATCTACTATATCAAAGGAATGGTTGGTATGTAACCCACACACGTCATATAAATCTCAAATGAAATGACGAAAACAATAAAAGCCTTCACGGTCATGCCATCGATGTATGAGGATTCACCACTCTTACAGAAATAGTAGTCTAAGCCT
Organism: Solanum acaule; assembly: GCA_036250505.1. NCBI lineage: Eukaryota > Viridiplantae > Streptophyta > Magnoliopsida > Solanales > Solanaceae > Solanum > Solanum acaule. Next base: position 22,002 of record JAJOOR010010352.1, on the reverse strand, counting down.
ACCACTAGCGGGAGGAGAGGAAACATCTTACCCTATATGATGACACAATGTTGGCACAAATATGCATTAGTACATGGAATGTACTATCTATGAGGGATATACAATAAACAAAAAACATGATCATAAAAAGGAAATAAAGGAAAACATGATAAGCTTGACCTAGCTAAGACATATTGAAAAGCCTTTAAAGAAGAATCATAAATCATGAATATGGACAATGCATCTAAAAATTGAATTGAAAGCTTCATAAACCTTTAATAACAACATAGTTCATTTTGTAGAATATTTACGGGTAATTGACATAGACAAGTGAGCTATAACATGTAATCGGATGTGTTGTTCCCACACCAGAAGAGATGTCCTTACTTTCCAAGGCAAAGTCCTTAAAGTTATATCTTAGGTGGATCCACTAGCTACATCTTTCTAAGACAAATCCTTAAGTGGCACGTAGTTAGGGACAACAAGATTTCTCGTAGAGACCCGACCTCTACTAATAGGAGAGCCTCAATCTCAATATCCTATCAATACTAAGTAAAATCTCAATGGAATAGTCATATTCATAAACATATCATCATACATGAAAAAATTGCAATTATATTATAATTCCAAGCTTAAATCATCATAGAGTAGATCATTACATCATGAATCATACATGTGTGAGAAAACCGTTCACCAACCATGATTTCTTAATTTGTGAGAAAACCTTTCACAGTTTCATTGATGCTCATCTTTAAAATCAACCTTTAAATAATAAACCATCTTTTCATAGTTTATATATAAACTTTCATGAATCATCACTCATAAGTTCATAGCTTTCTTCATAAACTCATATCTCCTAAATACATATCTTCATAAATTCATAGTCAAATCTTGAATAGTCCATGAGCCTTATAGAAATCATTTTGTTTAATAGATTGAAATTGAACAAATAAATAAAAATCAACTAAGACCCATGAAGATCACATGAAACCCTAAGCAATTTAGGTGAAATTGAGATATGTTGGGACTGAATGGGTGAATGGAACTCATTAATGAATTCCCACATACATTGATGGTCAAAGCCAAAGTCAATGGAGGAAACAAGAGAATTGAAGCTTGAAACCCTAGCTTGCTTCTTGAACTTAAGAGAGAATTGGAGAATATGAATGTTGATGGGATTTGGGGTTTTGAGAGAATGAGAGAGTTGGGGTAGTTGAAGTAGTAGAAGTGTCACACCCTGAACCTACACCTAGGACATGGCCGATACTCGAGAATCATTTTTAATCTCCAAGCGAACCCTTGGCCTAACAGACTACTTAGCGGAAGACTACCTCAAGTAGATTTAAGGTTTAAAACAAAATTTGAATTCAAAAGTCTCAAAACTTCTCAAAACTCAAATTATCTCAAAATAGTATACTCAAAACTATCCACAAATACTCTAAAAATAATAATAGTTTGTCAAAATAGTTCAAAGGAAATATTGACAAAAACTCAACACTAACTACCTATGAATCATGTATAGTTCAACTTGGATGTTGGGACAAGACCCACGACACCTCAAAACTAATACATTGAAAGACAAGAGTGGAGTCATCCGAAATGCAAAGAAGGCTCACCAAATCTAGCATGAAGTGCAAAGTGATCTCAACGAAGCATTTGTTGATGATCCTGAACACCCATATCAGTATCATAGAAAGATGTATGTCCAATGACATTATTATATTAAACGTACGAGTATGTAATAAAGCCGAATGAATAAATAACTGAATTGCTAAGGCTGGAAGAACACTCACCTCAGCTCAACTCAATACAAAGTAATAATAAGAGATGAAAATATTTAAAGTTTCATAATCACAAGATGTTAACTCAAGGATGTATATAAAAATACAATAACATTATCTTTACTCTTATTTCAGAGATTTTCTATTCGTCAACCATCACTATGAGCTGCATGATGATACAACATCTCACCCATGCTGTCAGAATGTCTTATACCTTGCCGCGGGTATAAAACACCTTAATAAACTGAATCCACTAAAGCTCTACTCGAAAGCAATAAGGAGTCATGTAAAAAGTATGATCCTTTATCCATGTTGGCTACATGGTTTATGAAGAATGTTAGTTGTCTGAACTCATCCTCATATCGGTCCTCAATACTACTCCTAATAAATGTATATACTCATGCTCAAATGTATAAATCATACTCTTTCTTAAATTGAGGTAATTGCTTAAAATATCCTCTTAAGAGAGGTAACTGTTGTGAGTTATCTCTGAACTCATCAACTTATTTAGAAATCAAGGGTTTTCTTTTATCTATGTAAAGTCGATACATTTGGGGATACTTACACTATAACAAAAGAAGGATTTAGCGGCAATAAAAACATTGCCGCTAAATAGTATTTTAAAGCCACCATTTACCGACAATTAACCTTAAGCCACTAAAAATTAACCCTTAATATCACTTTCCTTTTCTCTTTATCCTCAAAATACCAAAAACTCTCTTTGGTCAAATTTTATTTCAGTCTCAAATTCCCAAAATATCCGATCTCTCTTTGTCCATTCCATATGAAAAGCTAGATTGATTTGAAGCTTCCTTCCATGGCTACGCTGGATTTGATCTGAAGCACAAATCAATTTTTTTTTTCTTTTTACTCGATCTAAAGCACGCAGTAAGAGGTAATCTCTCTTTCTTTCCGCTCGATCTCTTTTTCTCGATCTCTCAATCTCTCATTCTCGTTGGTAAGCACACAACAAGATAAACTTGGGTTTGATTTAATTAGCTTCGTATAGCTTTGAAGATAACATAGCTGGAAAAACATGTGTATATTTAGCAGATTTTGTTTTCTTCTCTATTTAGCTTGAGAAAACGATGTGAAATTCTATATCTCAGGATCAGTAGTCATGGTGAGGTAAATATAAAATGTTATTTGAAACTTGTTCTTGAACAGTTCACTCTAGAACCCTAATTGAGTTCTATAATTTCCAGAGAAGAGAGAAGATTGTTATTGATTGAGAAAATGTATAACTGATGTTACAATTGGGAGTTCTGTTACTTATACATAACTGACCGAAGTAGTGTTGCGTCTTGCTGGAGATTATTTTCACATTAATTGATTTGCATTGGGAGTTCTGTTACTTTACAATAGTTATTGATTGAGAAAATACATATCGTTTGATTTGCATCCCCATTGTCATTTCCTCCATGTATAGCTAGTTTTTCAGTCTTTTAATGATTAGTTTGCTCTAGGTAGTTTTATTTTTCAGATGACTACTATAACTAAACAACCGAATCATACAAATATCACACAATAACTCATCACTCAACAACTTTTATCTATTTCACAACCATGAAAATGACTTATTGATGAAAGTTCACTCTTACTTATCAAGAGAGTTTGAAAAAAAATTCAATAGAGTACCTTAACATGTCGAATTGGAGACCTTAGTGTTATAGTATTAGACTCACACCGACTAAGTAATGCCCTTTAAGACATTCTAGCTTGATACCTGGGATAGAAAGGTGAAGTATCTGGTGGTGCAAAGCCCTTTCAAAACAAATAGGAACAGGCAGCTAGTTGATGCAAGTCTATTTGTCTATGTAGGGGCTTAGGAAAACCAAATAAACAGACGAAGCCTTTCAACATGTCATGTAATCCAAGTGCTAGAATAATACTTTGATGAACAACAGGAAATATAGCTCTTAAAGTCCAAACATATATCTGTAGGCTTTTATACAGTACAGAATAGTTCGGAGTAAACATGTTAACGAAAAACAAAATAAGATCACTCCTTTACAGAAAATGGCTTCTAATGATTAATCTTAAAACACCATTACCTGATATGGTAATGAGTACTAGTCAGTAATTATAGTACTCGAAAAGATTCGAGTTGTGTAATGTGTGTATATATGGAGATTAAGGGCTAGTAGCTGACCTCTGAAATGATTATAGTAGCTGCACCACCTACACCCATTGAGAAAAATATAACAAATACATGTTAAGAAATCAACAATGCACAAATCATTTCATTTGTTGACGTGTTACTTTTGTAGTTGTAAATGGATTTACTGGACAATTTGAGCTACAAATTGGTAAGATACAAGAAAATGAAGTTGTGGAACAGAGTGCGAAGAACAAACCAGTATGCCAACTAACGCAAATGTGGCAGAGAGCTAACTCATTTGATCATAATCGTGATAGGAATAATATGTAAATTGATAAGTCTAGTAAGTGAAATTGTTGTCATGTTATGAAAAAGTTGGGGGGAAGGGTGTGTTGATTGTTGAGTACCTTACACAAAAAGCCTACACCTACAAGAAAGTTTCCTTAGCATGTCCCAACAGACGCAACTTGAAACCATTTCATTTTGCTTCAAGTATATATCTCACTATGGGTCGCTAAATTTAACACATTAGTAGAGATGCTAATTTCTAACCATCAGAACAGACCGTCTTTCAGCAGCATCTAGTAAGACCATCGATCGAGCATACGAATAAATGATAGTATGAGATCCTATTTTAGAAATAGTTCAGAGTCACATTGTAGTTTCAGGAGTCAAAACCTGGATGAATCTCATTGTTGTAGTTTCTAAGACCATCGATCCAATACTTGGTTCTTGATCAAACGAACCGTGTCTATCGTGTTGTGGTATTGAGAGGGGAGCCTATTTATGGGTGCTAGACCATAATGCGATGCGACAACAATGGAGGGGACTTCACTACATATATGGTTACAACTTTCATGTATTATCGTACTTGCTATGCTGAAGTGAATCCTCCATCCAGCAACACCGAAACATAATCAGAGAAGCTACAGGTTCTTACTGTTGAGATTCTTGAGAAGGGTACCCTGCAGATTGCAGAGTACCCTGACACTGAAAGAGAGTTTGTTAAGCTTAAACACTATATCTATAACTACCATGTTGATTATTTGATCTTTTATGCTAAATTTATTTTTGTAATTGCAGAAAAGTGAGAAATTTCTTGAAAAATCATGAAGAATTCTAAAAATCTGGACTCAAAACTCATGATTTCCATGTTATATTGCAAGAACTTCTTCTTATTGCCTTGAGGAGTTCGGCAGATAAAAGGGTAACTTCTGTTTTGATTGAATTATGCTCATTTTTTCGAGTGCTTTGTAGCAAAGTGCTTAAATTTGAAGAGTTAGAGTTACTTAAAGTTGCTTTTGATAATATTTTAGTGAGTTGTGGAAACCTCCCTTCTTTATCACTATCACAGATATACTGAAAACCTCCCTCCTTTTTGCATCTGTTATAGACCATGTTTCTGGGAGGAAGAACATTGGGATTATGCCAGGCATGTCTTTCTTCAAATCTATTTCCTCGTTATACTGAATTTTAAAGCTTATGCCTTAGGTATGTTACATTGTAGTCCATCTAGGTAACATTAGGTGACTAGTCCAATAGTAGTAGAATAATTTGGAAGATGAAATTGCAAACATTTATAGCATACTCATGCCGATATTCTGCTTATACAAAATACAAAATGCTAATAATCTGCTTATAAACCTAACAGATCAAAGCAAAGTGAAATGTTAAGGAAAAAGTTCAGTTTTCCCCTAGTATAACTAGACTATAATATGAAAAACACCTCATAATATTTCCATGAGGATGTCTCCAACATAAATAATCACAAAAAAATATACCAACCCCCATTCATCAAGAAATCGAGGAAATGGAAGACTTTCTGAGTGGTCTATCCATACTCGGGAACTTTCATTTGAATGCAGATTAATTGCACCTGCAAATTGATAAAGTTAGAAACAACTTTGTAGAATCATAAATACACTAAAGCATTGATATCACAGACTATATCTGCTTCAGAACACATATTAAAATGGCTATTGGATAAGGAAGAAAAATTACAGACAAGGAAATTCAGATCATTATCCAAAATCAACTAAGGACACTAGAAAAATGATAAAACCAACCTATAGTTGTTTCCAGTTTCAAACTGGAAATGAATGAATGCATAATGTAGGCCCCCTTTTTTAAGCATACATAAGGCCAATTTGCAGTCAACTAGGAAGACCAACTCTACAACAATTTCTATTACAAAAGATGTATAATATATGTAGATATTTGTCATGGTAAACTAAAAAGATCAATGAACATCAATATCAATTTACGAATTACCCAGTTCACCTTAAGTTACCTTCCTACCTCTGCCCATGAGAGCTTTTCAAAGCATAGTCGGTTCCAAGTCCAAAAAAAGGATGAGGATATCATTAGATTGATAAATTCGCCAAAGGATACATAATATTCATGTTGCTAACCAATTTGAAGTGTAATTAAATGATTAATATGATCCTATCTTTAACACTATCACAGATATACTAAAAACCTCCCTCCTTTTGCATCTGTTATAGGCTATGTTTTTGGGAGGAAGAACATCGGGATTATGTCAGGTATGTCTTTCTCCAAATCTATTTCCTCGTTATACTGAATTTTGAAGCTATTTCCTTAGGTATGTTACATTGTAGTCCTTCTAGGTAACACTAGGTGACTAGTCCAATAGTAGTAGAATAATTTGGAAGATGAAATTGCAGACATTTATAGCATACTCATGCTGATACTCGTGTCGATATTCTGCTTATAAAAAATACAAAATGTTGATATTCTGCTTATACATGGAGCTTTACATGCTTGAGTTACTATATTTGGATAAGATGGTAAGGTCTTCCTTATTGTTCTTGCATAATTGATTTATTTGACGTTGTTGTTCCAACCAAATTGGATAAGTTGGCATAGACTTCCTTCATACCTGGGCGTTCATTTGGATCTTCATTCAAGCCTTTTACTAGTAAGTCTGTGATGTTATTAGCAAGCTCATCATTATCTTGCAGAATTGATTCATCCACTATTGATCTTTTTTCTCCTGGGAGCTGCTTCATAATCCAGTGGTGGGTTACCATTTTCTTCTCTATCTCTTCAAATTTTAGTCACCTAGTCTTAGTGATTAAGATATGTAATTTTCATATCAATTTTTTGTCATCTAACCATCTGCCACTATATGTGTACTGTGGTATACTCATTCAAATGGTGAGCTTGTTCAAGGAATGGCACACTAATCTAGAAAGCTGCAACATTTTGCACTAGGGAAAAAAACAGTGGCTTGATTGCCTTATTTCTCCATTGTTGAACAAAGTTTATCTATTTTGATAGTTTATTTAAGTGAATGACATTGTTTTGAGTTTGGTAATTCTTCTTTATTACCTTCGAACTTATTTCTCTTGTAAATTTTATTTTTGATGTTATAAAAGAGGGTTAAATATGTGAATTAAGGTGAATTTATGATAGTTTTAAGGCGTTACAATAATTAAGTGACAATTATTATCTTTGCCGCCAATAGCAAAAGCCACAAATATGCTTGTTTCTAAGGTGGCTTTAATGGCAATAGTAAAGGTTGCTAAAAGTAATTACTTTTAGCGGCAATTATAAGGGTCTTTACTGGCACTCGACATAAATGCCACTAAAGGCTTTAGCGTCATTGGATCCAATGGAATTTAATCAAATGCCGGTAAATGTATTTGTGGCATTAAATATTGCCGCTAAAGAAAAATCAATTGCCGCTAAAGGTCTCTTTTGGTGTGGTTTTAGTTCCCTTGTACTCTTTCTCAAATCCTGTATAAAACTATTCTCAAAACTCATCTTTGCTTTCTCAGAAAATAAGTTTAAGGCAATTATTTAGTTAAAAAGATTCTCAATAATAAATCAATAAATAGTCAAATACTAGGGATCATGCTGAAATGTAGACATGAACAATCAACTAAGGAATCACAATACAAAATATATAGCATCTCAATAGTCGGGATTTGAGTTTAGAACTCAACAATAAAACTCATCTCCATAATTTTTCAAAACCAAGGATGTAACCCTATATTATACTTTATTGATAGAAAGTGGATGTAGGGCATGAGGATGAACTCAGTCCATCACTATGATAGCCTTACATACTTGATTATGAAGCTATTAGACTAAAAGTTTTGGTGGGGACTTCATTTATCTTGAGCTTGAGGAAGAACATTAGTTTTCTTGGAGGAAATATTTGAACTTAGAATCTTGGGGGTTGATCTTGAGAGAGGCAACTCTTTTATGAAGTTCTTAGAGTGGAAGAACTTTGGAAGACCTTGGATGGGAAATTTCTCTTTGTAGCTTGATTTTTAACTTGAAGGTTTTAAGTTTCTTGATGGAGAAGAGGGACCCTAGATAAGTTCTAAGAGAATTTCTAAATACTTGAATATTTACATTGATTATTTTGATATGAAAACTAGTTAGTTGAACAATATACCCAATTAAAACACTCAAAAGGGCTTAGAATAGGGTTAAAAGCTTTGAAAAGGATCAAAATTACCCTAAAACGCGTGCAGAAAGATGCTGGAAGAAAAGTGCAACAAGCCTTCACCGATGGCTCTACTCTATGTAAAATATTTCACTGGCCGTATTTGTCATATGTAGAACTTTGACTGCCTGACATGACTTCACTAAAATGAGCATAACCTTTTACTCCAAACTCGAAATGATGCAAACTTGGTGGCAATGAAAAGAGGACTCATAGACCTTCAATTTGCTAGTTTATGGTCTAACTAACTGATTATGTTCTAAGAGATATAATCATTTGAAGTTGACCTAAGAAGAATCTTATATCAAAACTTAATCAGTAACAAAGCTTTAAACTTAACTTTGTGCTAGGGGTTTCAAGAGACCTTAATTCATATCCAAAACCATTCCCACACTAAATAATTGATCTGAACAACTAAGAACAGTTTAAGAATTACCCGATATGGCCTTTTACGCAAATGAAGAATGATTTAGATCTGAGCTTAAAAATATTTGGGGTGTTACAAGAACGGTAGTCATAGGACTTCAAATTACTGTAAAAATGACATAGTATAGACATTAAAGGCATAATAGAAGACGCAATACCCTTAAGGATAACTATTAGATGACTTCTATGCTTTGGACATACGATCTGTAGAACTTTCTATGGCCCGTACTAGTTAACCGTAGAACCAACTTCAGAAATCCAAAATTCATTCAACTTCCTACAAGACCTTTCAACGGCCTATCAAACTTTCTACGGCTCAATGAGACAACTCGTAGAACCAAATGTAATACCCCAAGAAAATGTCAAGCTAAGGCCGAAGTATTCTTCATTTGCATGTAAGGTTTTATCAGGTGATTCTTAAATTGTCGGATAAGATCCAAAGAAGTCTATACCTGCAGATGAAAGAGGAGCTTCTACGTGAACATTTCTAACAGTGGTTTCTCGTCCTTAGGTGTTAAGGTCAATTCTTTAATGTGATAATGAATTTGAATATGAATTAAGGTCACTAGAATCCCCTAGCACAAAGTTGAGTTGAAAGCCTTCTTACCGATTAAGTTTTGATATAAGATTATACTTAGGTCAACCTCAAACAATCATATATCTCAGCACATAAGGAATTAGGTGGCCCATGACCTACCAAATTTAATGTCTTTGAAAACTATTTCCAACGTCACCAAGTTTACCTCATTTCAAGTTTGGAGTAACAAGTTATGGTCATTTTACAAGAGACTGTCATATCAGAGTTGCCTGAAGTCAATTCCTATGACTTGTTTCTACAAGCCATCGAAATTTCTACGGATCATACTTTCAACTAATGAAAAACTTTGGGGATTCTAATTTTTGGAGTCCAATTCCTATGCATCCATTCTACGGGCTATAATTTGGACCTGTAGAATGGACTTTTGAGCTTGAAAATTGTATATTTTCTAGGGATTGGATCTACAGTATGTAGAAACATCTAAGGATCATAGATTGGACCTATAGAATGATATTTTAAGCTTTAAAATTCAATATAAATCCCATGTATGAGATCTACGGTCCGTAGATCAAACCACGAATTGTAGATGGAACCATAGAAGGTTTTTGTCAGCTTTTAAGAGGGATAATTTAGTCTTTTCCCACCCCTTCTAAGACTAAACCCTGAAATTTTTACACCTACTTAAGGGTTTAGATAGTGCTAATCATTTCGTTTACATTCATTAATATTTCAAGTCGTTGGAGCAAGGTTCCAAAAGGAGAAAAAGCTAGGTTTCAAGTGTTCTTCCAGTTTCCCAGGAACTTTGTTTTTGCTAATCATAGTGATGGAATGACTTCTTCCTCATGCTCTACATCTACTTTATATTAGTAAGAGATACTATCGAGTTACATCCTTAGTTTTGATAATTCTTGAGATGAGTTGTTGAATTCTGAGTTTTTATTCCTAATTTTTGAGATTCTATATGCTATGCATTGAGATTCTTGAGTTGATTTTTCATGACTATTATTCAGCATGAAACCTTGTATTTGAGTCTTCACTGAGTTATTACTGAGAATCTTTTTGAACAAATAATTGTCTTAAATTTATTTTCTGAGAAAGTAAAGAAGAGTTTTGAGTAGAGTTTAAAGAGAGATTTTTTAGTAAAGTTTAAGGGAACTAATTGATTCTCAAATGTATTATTTTTTACATTCATAAAGAGAACATTGTTTTTCATAAAGAGTTTCACAGATACTTCAGAGTAGTTACCTCTTTTAAGAGGATAATTTGAGCAATTACCTCAAATTGAGAAATAGTATGTTTTATACAATTGAGAATGAGTATGTATATTTATTGAGAATAGTATTGAGCATCAATATGTGGATGAGTTTAGATAACTCAAAATACTCATAAACCATGTAGCCAACATGGGTAAATGATCATACTTTTTGGATGAATTATTATTGCTTCCGAGAAGATCTTTAGTGGATCCACTTAATTGAGGTGTCCAATATCCCGGCAAGGTATAAGATAGTTCTGGCAGCATGGGCGAGATGTTGTACCATCAAGTTGCACATATTGATGGTTGTTAATTATAGAATCTCCTTAATAGATTAAAGAATATTTAATTATATTTTTTATGCATCATTGAGTTAGCCTCTTTTACTTGTAAAACTTTAAACAATCTATCTTTTAATTATGCTTTGAGTTGAGTTGAGATAAGTTGAGGTGAGTTGTTCTTTAGCCTTATCACTTTAGTTGTTTATTCATTCAGATTTATTACATACTCGTACACTCAATATACTGATGTCATTCGACATGTATCTTTTTATGATGCAGATACAAGTGTTCAGGATCATAACCATGCGTTTCGTTGAGATCACATTGCACTTTAGTTAGCTTTTGGTGAGCCTTCTTGCATGTTGCAGGACTCCACTTTTCTTTTCATTTTATTAATTTTAGGGTGTCGTGGGTCTTTTCCAGAGATCCATGTTGAACTATAGTGATTTCCTAGATAGATAGAGTTGAGAAGTCTCTCAGTATTTACTTTTTCTTGAGATGTTTTACAAACTATTATACCTATATTATTGAGTATTTTACAGACAATTTAAGTTGAGTATTTACTTTAAGTTTGAATGTTCCAAAAATAGTTTCTAAGCATGTTATTGCTTGACTAAGTCTTCCATTAAGTAGCCAGCAAGGACAAGGGATCGCTTGGGGACCAGAAATGGTTTTCAAGTGCTGGCCACATCAAGAACTTAGGTTTGGGGCATGACAAACTTGGTATCAAAGCATAAAGTTCAAGATTTCTAGGGTGTTTATGAAGTCGTGTCTAGTAGAGTCCTTATCGGTGTGAAGTGCGTCACATCTTTAATGAGGAAGCTAAGATATTTAGGAACTTTTAACTTTCTTCTTACTCTTGTTCGTGCAATTGAATTCAATAATGTCACGACCCAAAGTACCCCCTAAATGTAACAAGTCATATAGAACCCTGAAGGACTCCATACAAGCCACTTAGTCCTCCTAACATAAGAGATAATAATAAGAGTAAATCACATTTCAAGTCTCAAAAAGATTTTCTGAAGGAAAGCGGAAGTCTAGACACTTCGTTTCATCATATTACAATAGTGAATGAAATAGGGCCTAGCCCATACAACATGTCCAAAAGGAAATACGAGAAATGGAAACTAAAATATAACTCCGTCCTCAAATCATAAGGACTCACCAAGCTCGGGAACAATCAAATCCACGCTCTAGCCACAAGTATGATCACCTCTAGTGCCGGACCCTACATGTGGGGAAAAAATGTAGGCAAAAGTAGGCGTTAGTACAAAAATGCACTAAGTATGGTAGTCATGCATAAAAACACTTGAAACATGCAAAAAGGGACATTTCATTTGAAAACATACACTTTACTAAGTTTACACATCATCATAGATATAGTGAAAAATAAGTCACAACATCATCTTCAATACAAGCTAGCATCATCTTTAGAGCCTTTGAACACTTATGGGATACTTCTTGAAGCATGCCTTAGTTCATTATTAAACTTCTTGTTATTGTGGGGAATAAGCCTTAACCGAAATGAGACCATGTGAGCTTTAACATGGAATCCGATGACTCCCCCACCGAAAAGGGATGGTCTACTTGCCTAAGGTAGAACCGGTAACTCTTAGCTTAGGTGGATTCACTAGCTAAATATCCTACGAGGGCACTTAGTTTATGGGATAAGGAAATTGTTACTAGAAACCCGACCTTACTACGGGAGAGCTTCCATCTCAAGAGATTGCTTCTAGAAACCCAGCCTTACTACGGGAGAGCTTCCATCTCATACAATATCCATTCGATGCTAAGCATTAAACTCCCATAGAGTAGTTAATTCTTTATTAACATAATTACTCATGGAAGGGTGCCCTTGGCCTACTGATTCAAGGTACAACATTACCTTAACTCTTAAGACCATGCGTGAGCAACTATCACCATCCATGATCACTTTTACCCTTAGATTCAATTAGGTGAGAAAAAGCCTTTCAACCTTAGAATCCTTACTATTGTGAGAAAAACTTTCACATTTATGTTCATTATGAGTTCATGATAATAACCTTTCAATCAGCCCACAACAACAACATAATCATTAACACTTCACTCTCAAAGCATCATTAAAACAATTAGATAGACTTCATAGAAAATGCATAATCTCATACTTTACCTCCTTGAGGTTGAAAACTCACTTTCAATCAACACATCTAGAATTTAAGCATTAGACATGGATATAAATATAATTCATGTGATTCTATCACCTCATGCATTAATTCATCAAATTCACCTTTCACCAGCAAAGACCCACATCATAAGATCAAAATTGAGAATTATGGGAAATATATGGGTTCTTGAGGATACAGCTTAAAAACTATAGGAAATCATCAATTCATGCTTAATATAACTGAATTCAATCATAAAATCAAGTTTGAAAGGAACCCATGACTTTGGAATCAAACCCTAACTTTTGGGGATTTCTATCTTTTGAAATTGGAGATTTTGAGAGGACTCCATGGATGAAAGCTACCAATGGATGAAAACTACCATACCTTAATCACAAAGCCCAAAGAAATTGATGTGTAAAAGCTTGCTCTTAAAATCCTAGCTCAAGTTTCCTTCTTCTTCTTCTTCAAGTTTTCTAGAGAGAGAATGTTTGAGAGGGTGAACTTTGAGGAATTGATTTGGGTTTTGGAAAATATGACTTAATTGGGTGACTTTTAGAGTTAAAAAGGCTTATATATTGGTCCTAGACTTAGTCAAAATGACCTAGCTTTAGTTGGATTAAAATCGGGAGAGACTAATTAACCCTCAACTTTAAGTGAGTTGTCAGGCACCACGGCCCGTCAAGGGTCACACGGCCTATTATGGTGCCCGTGGTCCCTTGACCAGTGGCTAAGCCACTCCACCCTAAACCCCCCAAAATCCAAGGCAAGACCATGGCCACTCGCACGAGCCGTCTAAGCCTTCACGAGTTGTGAAGTGGCTCGTGTAGAGGAGGCCAACTTAGGGCAGCCTTGGGGGCTTACTCCCTCACCACCACGGGTGGCACCATAGGAGGTGGTGGCCACCACGAGCCGTGATGGCTCACGTGGTCATGGGCAGTACCTTGGGAATATAGGGAAGCCTTGGCCCCTTTCCCTTGGCTCTTGCCTCTTGCCCTTGACTTGTTGCCTTCTCACTTAGCCCTAGCTAACCTAATAAGTTACGGGGTGTTACAATATCTCCCCCTGGGAACATTCGTCTTCGAATGACGATTTAGACACCTTACAGAGGTAGAGACTCAAGACTAGCAGCCCATATCATGCATGCAACATCATAACAATGCACAAATCAGAGGAGGAAACATCAACTCCACCTTAAACGCACTCAATGCATCACAACAACATCATGAGGCAAGCTCTCAAAAAGCATATCAAAAGAATGTTCATCAATTCATCTCATGAAGTCAATAGGAAAATCGTACTTAATGAACAACAACAACATGAGGAACATAAATCATAAAAACTCATTTTCTTTCTTAATATAAGCTTTCATGAACATGCATAACATAAGGGAAATCATGGAAAAACACATATAACACACATGACTCCCAAAACAAGAAAACTGAAGAGGAACTCGGTACCTCAAGTTAGAATAGGAGTAGAAGGAAAGAGATGAGGAAATCAGGACTTCATATCGTCCTCGGCCTCCCAAGTAGCACCCTCAACTAAATGATTCCTCCATAACACCTTTACGGAAGCAACTTCCTTATTTCTTAACTTCTTAAGTTGCCGGTCCAAAATCTCAACCAGAACTTCCCCATAAGAGAGACTTTCATCAACTCCCAAAACTTCTAGGGGAACTATGGATGTCGAATCTCCAGCACACTTCTTAAGTATAGAGACATCGAAAACCGAATGCACCGATGCAAACTCATTTGGCAAATCTAAGTCATAGGCAACCTTACCAATACGCCTCAAAATTTGATATGCGCCTACATACCGGGGACTAAGATTCCCTTTCTTACCAAACCTCATCACACCCTTCATAGGTGAGATTTTCAAGTAAACCCAATCATGAACATCAAACTCAAGATCCCTTCTTCTAACATCAACATAAGACTTTTTTCGACTTTGAGCCATTTTCAATCTTTCTCTAATAAGCCTAATATAGGATCAAGACCTTGCTTACACTTCACATCCATTACAAAGGACGATTCAGAACCATTATGGACCATGACACCACCCTTGGTGGAATACAGTAGTTGAACACCTAGTCAGGTCAACCTATGCATATCACGAACCAACTCTTTCTTTTCATCTTCTACATAAGCCACACTACCCATCGACAACCGGCTAAGAGCATCCGCCACCACGTTAGCTTTACCAGAGTGATAAAGGACACTCATGTCATAATTCTTCAATAACTCAAGCTACCTTCTTTGGCGAAGGTTCAAGTTTTTTTGACTAAGCACATATTGTAAACTCTTATGATCGGTGAAAACATCCACATAGACCCCATACAAATAATGCCTCCATATTTTTAAGGCAAACACAACTGCCGCTAACTCAAGGTCATGGGTAGGATAATTCTTCTCATGGATCTTAAGTTGCCTTGAAGCATAGGCAATCACCTTACCATTTTGCATAAGTACACATCCCAATCCAACTCTAGAGGCATCACAATACACCACAAAATCATATGTACCCTCCGATAATGTCAACACCGGAGCGGAAATAAGTCAATCTTTCAACTCTTGGAAACTTTTCTCACATGCTTCCAAACACACAAACTTAGCCTTCTTTTGAGTCAAAATCTTCAAAGGAAAAGCAATGGAAGAAAAACCCTCAACAAACCTTTTATAGTAACCGGCTAAACCCAAAAAGCTTTTAATGTGGGAAGGACTTAGAGGTCTTGACCAACTCTTGACTGCATCCGTCTTCTTAGGATCTGCCTCAATTCCCTTACTTAACACAATATGAAGAAGGAAAGCTACAGACCTTAACCAAAACTCACACTTGCTAAACTTTGTAAAAATTTGATGGTCCTTAAGAACTTGCAACACAATTCTCAAATGGTCAACATGTTCATTCTCACTCCTAGATTAGATAAAAATATCATTTAAACACAATCACAAACGTGTCTAGGTACTGCCTAAACACTCTATTCATCAAGTCCATAAACATCATCGGAGCATTAGTTAAACAAACGACATTACTAGAAATTCATAATGGCCATACCGAGTTTGAAAGGCCATCTTTGGTATATCAACTCCTCTCACCCTTAATTGGTAATAACCCGAACGAAGATCGATTTTAGAGAAATAACTAGCCCCTTGAAGTTGGTTAAACAAGTCATCAATTCTTGGATGAGGATACTTATTCTTAATGGTCACTTTATTCAATTGACGATAATCAATACACATTCGAAGAGACCCATCTTTCTTTCTAACAAACAACACGGGAGCACCCCATGGAGAGATACTCGGTTGGATGAAACCCTTATCCAACAAATCCTTTAGTTGCTCTTTCAACTCTTTTAACTCCGCCAGAGCCGTTCTATAAGGAGGAATAAAGATAGGTTGCGTATCCAGGAGAAGGTCAATACCAAAATCTATTTCCCGTTCGGGAGGAATACCGAGCAAATCATCGGGAAAAACCTTCTGGGAATTCATTAACCACGGGAACTGACTCAAGAAAAGGGGTTCAGAATTTACATCTCTCACCCTAACAAGATGGTAAAAGCAACTTTTCGACATCATCATTCTAGCTTTAAGGTAAGATACAAATTGACCTCTAGGCATAGAATTTCCCCCCTTCCACTCTAGGATAGGCTCATTCGGGAATTGGAATCTCACCACCCGAGTTCTACAATCAATAGAGACATAACATGTATGCAACCAATCCATGCCAAGAATCACATCAAAGTCTAACATGTCAAGCACTATCAAGTCAACAAAAGTAAATCTATGAGATAAGGAAATGAGACATCTCTTATAAATGCTCTTAGCCACCACAGAGTCACCAACAGGAGTATAGATAGTAAAAGGTTCTAATAACACTTTCGGAGGAACATTAAACCTCATCGCCACATAGGGTGTCACAAAAGATAAAGTAGCACTGGGATCTAACAAGGCATACACATAAAAAAGAAAGACTTTTAACATACCAGTGACTACGTCCGGAGAACTCTCTTGGTCACCTTGGGTTTGGAGAGCATAGAAGTGGTTTTGCTTCGGAGCATTGGAATTCGAACCACTAGGAAGAGCTTGCTTGGCCACTCTTCTTATAGCCATAAGTATTAGGCAATTCCTCACTTGATGACTACTTTTAACACAACCATGGCAACCATTCGTTCCAGCTAGGCACTTACCATCATGTTGCCTTCCACATTTAGAGAAATTTGATCTAGCCAAAGAAGAACCACCTCAATTTCCTCCTTGAGGTTTAGGGTTAGACACCCTATCTTTATTAGATCTAGGAGGAGCATTATAGGAACCTTGACCGGAGAAATTTTGTCAAAATCTAGGTCGACCTTGTCCATCGGACCTTGCATTAGAGAAATTTCCATCATTATCACGACCCAGGGGTACCCCCTTGATGTAACAAGGCGTACAAGACTCCAAGAAGTCTCATACAAGCCCCTTAGCATATCATAACATAATATAATAGAAAAGTGCAGAAATTTAAAACATTTTCTAATACAATCGAAGTCTCATAAAACCAAGCGGAAATCTTTAAAATTGTCTCAAACCATCTAATACATGAAAGTTTTAAGGATACAACCCATACAAAGTCTAATTATAAAAGGAAGACATAAAAGGAAAGGTGATCAATTCCTCGATGATATGAGGACTCACCAAATCTTCACTTGCTCTACTATGCACCTAGCCACGAGAATGGAAGTCAATATCGCCGGACCCTACATTTGATAAGGATGTAGGCAAGAGTATGGCTTAGTACAATAATGTACTAAATATGATGGCTAACACAAATCATCAACATAAGCACAATGTAGGCATTAGTCAACATAAGACATATATCATAATCATAGGAGATACATCATAAACATAAGCTATAAGCATAAGAGATAACAACATAGTCAATGCATCTAGATCAACATAAGTCATAAGCATGGTTAATACACTTATATCATCATGACATAATGAATACTTCATATGTAACCTTAAAGCATACTTGTGCAATGCATGAATAAGACCCCATAAATCTCACCCATGCTAAGTAAACCATTTAGGCCGTCATACATATTCATCATCTTCTGATCTCATAATAAACTTACTTCTCATAGAAAAGGGAACATTCACCTTTAGTCAAACATATCCAAGAAAGAAACTATAGCAACAATCTAAGTTAAGCATACATCATACAAGTAAACCTCATATCAAAACATACTTACAATACTTCCTTGAAGTATCCTTACTTCATTATTCATGTTCATGTTCTTGTGGTTGAAGATAATTGGAAATCATAAGTCATAACATCATAATCAACATAAGCTAGCATCATCTTTATAACTTGGAACACTGATGGGATACTTCCTTAAGCATGCCATAGTTCATTATTAGTATTGTCATTGTGGGAATAAGCCTTAACCGACATGAGACCATGTGAGCTATACATGATCCCCCGGTGTTACCCACACCGAAAAGGGTTGTCCTACTTGCCTAAGGTAGAACCATACTTTTAGCTCAGGTGGATCCATTAGCTAAATAACCTACGGGGGCACTTAGTTTATGGGATAAAGATATTGCTACTAGAAACCAGGGCTCAACTGACGTGAGGGCCTCCATCTCAAGAGATTGCTTCTAGAAACCCAAGCTTAACTGACGTGAGGGCTTCTATCTCATATCAATATCCAGTCGGTGCTAAGCATAACTCCCACGGATTACATATTAAGTCTTGACTTAAGTTCATATTCATGGAAGAATGTCTTGACACTCAATCCATGCTTAATTCACAAGATAGCTCTTAGATCATGCGTGAGAATAACCCTTCACTGTCTATGTCTACCTATAGATTCAATAGGTGAGAAAGCCTTTCAACCTTATAATCTTCATATTGTGAGAAAACCTTTCACATCATATCATATTCATGTATAAGTGTGTATATGAGAATAACCTTTCAACAACACAACAACTACTTCATAATCATAGACACTTCACTCTCAAATTGTTCTTAAAGAATATACATAGATTCCATAAAAAATGTATAATTCCCATACTTTACCCCTTCAAGGTTCAAAGCTCATATCAAGTCAACACATTTAGAATTCAATACATTAGACATGGATTTCATAATAACATGCATACCTTCATAATATTGGTCATGTGGGTAGACTACTTCCACAACAATTCCATATACAAATCAACATACATATAAGCTTCCCTCTTAAAGCCTTAGAACTCCTAGTTCATCATATTAGCTTTTACCCTCAAAGCCCTAGAAATCACATTCATACTACACGCCTTACTCTCAAAGTAATACTTCTCATGATCATCATATATGCCTAATTATAAAGACTTTCTAAATACATGCTTCATTCTTAAGCAATTCTAACCATATATCATCACATAGACTCAATCTCAAGCACTACTTGTCATAATTCATCATATAAACTTTAATCTAATCAATTCATGTCTATATGCTTTAGTCTTAAGCAATTCATATCTGGGTGCTCTAATCTCAAGCAATACATAGAGTAATTCATTAATCTTAGAAGATCACATCTAATCCCTCAATTTTCCCTTTCATGACATAAAAATCAACTACATCAATTTCAGCTTAGAATCATAGGTTAATCATGGATACATGTATAATCATACTTAAATAATGTAATTCTATCATAAACAATCACAAACAATCATAATCCACTCTATTGGATCATAGCCCATAATATTAGAAGAAACCCTAGTTTGACTTGGGGAATTCGTCTTCTAAATTGGGGAAAACATGGGGACTTCATGGATAAAAGGAATCCATTAATGAATAAGCCATCATACCTTGATTACAAAGCCTACCAAGCTTGAAACAATGGAGTCTTGACTTGACCTAGCTTGACCCTCTTCTTCTTCTTCTTCTTCAATTTCTAGAGAGAGGATATTTGAGAGGGAATTGGGTTTCTTTTGGGGATCTTGAAAGAATTACTTAAATGGCTTAGTTTAGGGGTCTAAATTCTTTATATAGATGGTATAAACTATGGTAAAACGACACCACTAAATCCTTAATTAAAACCAGAAAGATTCATTAGTCCCCAACTAACCGACCTACTGCCCCCTTCCATGAGACCCCGACCACAAGAGGTTATTAGACCCACGGCCTATACTGGTTGGGCGTGGTTAGGGGTCTGCAAGTGGTCAATCAAGGCTTGGGACCTACGACCCCATCCATGAGGTCTGGACCCATCCACGAGTTGTGGGTCCTGCCCATGGACACTGCCTTAGGCAGATTAAAGGGGGAGCTCACCCACGCTGCCTACCTACGGGGCGTGGTTCCATCAATGGGGCGTGGGTTGCCTCGTGGGTGGAACTTGGAACTCCCAAATCATGTTAAACTTCCCATTCAAGGTTATGGGGTGTTACAATATCTCCCCATTGGGACCATTCGTCCGAATGACGTTCTAGGCACTTATTAAGGTTACGACTCTAGACTAGTAACCCATTATGCATGCAACATTTCTAAATGCACACAAGCAAAGAGGAAAACTTCAACTCCAAGATAAACGTACTCAAGGCAACACAAGGAAGTAGGAACAT
Source organism: Solanum acaule (assembly GCA_036250505.1). Taxonomy (NCBI): domain Eukaryota; kingdom Viridiplantae; phylum Streptophyta; class Magnoliopsida; order Solanales; family Solanaceae; genus Solanum; species Solanum acaule. Next base: position 1,434 of record JAJOOR010010352.1, on the reverse strand, counting down.
CTAACAACCCAAAATGCATGAATTCTACATCTACTAATGTTCAAGGAGGAACTACCATCTCCAAGCTAAAAGCATGCTCAACACAATCTCATGGAACCTATATGCAATCTATACTCATAACATACATCTAAAGAGGAATCTCTCAACTCCAAGCTAATACATGTTCATCAATTTATCTCATGAAGTCTATAGTCAACTCTACTCATGCACTATGACATGAGGAAAATTAATCATGCAACCTTATTTTCTTTCAAAACACAAGTTTTCATGAACATGCATAACATAAGGAAATCATGGAGACATCTAAAACACACATGACTTCACATAGCACAAACCATGAAGGACTCATCATCTCAAGACTAAAGGAGGAATACAAGGAAAAATGATGAGGATATCCGGACATCTTATTGATCCTCGGCCTCCCAAATAGCACCCTCAACTAAAATCCTCACTAAAAGATCACTCCTTAACTCTTTCATGGAAGCAACTTCCTTGTTCTTCTATTCCTTAACTTGCCAGTCTAAGATCTCAACCGGTACTTCTAAATTGGAGAGATTCCCATTAACTCCCAACTCTTCTAAGAGGTGTATGAATGTCGGACCTCCAACACCCTACTATATCAAAGAGACATGGAAAACCGAATGCACCAATGCCAACTCTTTAGGAAACTCCAATTCATAAGTACCCTTACCAACATATCTCAAGATCTCATATGGGCCTACTAAACGAGGACTAAACTTCCCAAACTTACTACACCTTTCAAGGTGAGAATTTCAAGCAAACCCAAATCATGAACATCAAGAACACTCAACGACCTTACTATCTAAGCACATCATCTCCCCCTTGGGAGTAAGCCTATGCGGACTTTTCTAAGCACCGCTTCTTTCAATTATAAGGTCGGATCAAGTTACCACTTAAGCTTTCACATCCATCACACATGATGATTCTAAACCATGGTGAACTATACTACTACCCTTATAGGAGTCTACTAATTGAACATCTCAAGGTATCTTCTAAACACCCTATTAATCAAATCTTTCAAACATACCCCAACACTTATAATAACTAAGTCGGGTTCTACCAACACTACAACAATAACAACAATGAAGCCTATTCATACTAAAGACAACAAGTCTATCAAGTCATAAAAGATAAGAAAAATAGAATCTAAATAAGCATAAAAAACATACTGGTAGTCTCATTCGGAGGACACTCTTGCTCATCTCTAGCTTGGAGAGCATAAAACCTATTCTTCTTTGGAGCATTTGATAAGCTCAAATTACACTTCCCTAAAGAAGTATAAGCGATTGTTGTCAAATAAAGAACCCAACTTGTAGGTTGGGGTCAATCCCACGAGGAATATGGTCTAGACTTAAACTTAACTACCGATTATTTCTATTTAGTCAACTACTTCCAAAAACAAGTAATTAAAGG